>VDFB02257192.1:0-57113 GCA_007258455.2 Sequoia sempervirens | reverse complement strand
AGTTGGGAAAACCCACGTGGAGTCTAGCGGATATTGTCCTGGCCTAACCTAGGTTGTGCTTGTATTATTATGTGCTTGGTTACGAATCAACTTAAATTATACTGTTTGCTATGCTTTCCAAACATTAATTCAGATAATGGATCATCCAAAAATGAACATGACAAATTTCCGCTAAAAACTGGTCAAAACTGTCCTAGAAAAAAAACTGCTTTAGCACACCTAGGGGAAAACTCCAGTGCATTAAGCTCTGTTCTAGCGCATCTGTGTTTTGTTTCGGCGCATTTAGGATTTTCTGCTGCGCATTTTTTCTCTGTTTCTACGCATATGATATTTTCTGCAGCGCATTTGACTATTTCTGTAGCGCATTTGAGAAACAGAGTAGAGCTTTTAGGTTTTTGTCACCGACCCGACTTTCTAAGATTTTTCTCCCATGTTAAGAAAGTGGAAATCAACCAAGTTCACCAAGAAATCAATTTTCAATAGGATCAAGAAGCCCAAAACAAATTTCAGTTACAAGAAGACTTTAGATCGCAGAAAATTCCCGTATAAGAGTTGAGACGTCTTGCTCCATTATCACACATTCCTCCATAGATACCAAGACTACATTAGAGGATTCACCGACGATTATGCTGTAGAACCGTTGGCTACCCAAGCTTATTATCAAAGATTAGCGTTATCTCAACGTCATAATTTGAATCAACCTCTTGAGTTTGAGAACATACCACAACCTTCAATTGAATATTCAATGCGTCCCAATCAGATCCTTCAGTGACCATATTCAAGGATTTCTTACATATGCCTATTTTTACGAGATCTCAACACAACAAAGTAGGAGAAACACCTCAAAAAGAGGGTGAACGAGGTAGTCCTCTTTTTAGTGTAAGTCGCAATCCCCTTTTCAGTAACAACAATATGGCTGACGGAGAGGAGAGTTCAATACTTAAGAGCAAAAACATGAACAAAACTCCTATAGGTAGTGATGATGAACAAGACGACGAACTTGAACTTAGAGAGGCAGAACAAAATCCCAAGTTTCTTAAAGCCCTTGAAAAGATTATACAGCGTGACAAAGAGAAATACTTTCTTTTTCTAGCAGATCAAGGAGCTAAATTGCCTAAAGACTTTGATACTGAGAAATTAAAAACCACCGAGGAAGAGCCATCCCCACCTGAATATGCCTACTTAAAAAAAGAGTTTAGAGAGATACAGAAAAAAATCAAAGAGTTAGAAGGAGGAACCACAACCAAGCAGTACACTTTGGATGACATATGTCCTTACCCTTTTGATAGAAGTCTCAACATGATTCCATTTCCTAAACACTGTGAAATCCCCATATTTGATCGTTATAATAGAAAATCAGACCCAGTTGACCATATTAGAGACTTTCGAAACATGACATTGGAATTTGCCCATGAAGATACATATTTATTGCGATTATTTCCTCGAAGCCTTGGAGTCAACTCTATGGAATGGTTATCTAAGATTACACCTCCTATTCGAACATTTGAAGAACTGATGAATTTATTCATAAAACAATACTCCTACAATGTTCAACATCAGATCACCATGATTGATCTTTGCAAAGTTACACAAAAACCTGGGGAATATTTCACTACCTTTCTTCAAAGATGGAGGAGAATGTTTGCTAGGTACCCCCGTCATGTCCCTGAAAAGGAGAAAATGGTTACTTTCATCAATAGCCTCAACTCAGAAATGAGTTATCGTTTAAATCTGCATTGTCCACCTTCCTTTGAGAAACTGATTGAAGATGCCCTCACCATCGAAAGTGCTTTGGTCAAAAGAGGGACCATAAAACTTGATAGGGACAGTCCTGCCTCATCTAACCATTACAACAATCAGGACAAGTCCAAGTTTTGGACCCGCAACAAGAATGTTGTAAATGATGGAGTTGTAGATGCAAATCATGTCACGACTAAGCCATTTATCCTGAACACTCCTCGTAACAATAATTACAACCATGTCAATTCAGTCGCAAATCAAGGAAACAATCATCCCCCTCCAATGAACTACAATCAAGGGACTACCAACAACCAAAACCACTGGAACAACAACAACAACAACACTACAGGGAATACCTCAAGCACGAAACCACAACGCTTTCCATTCTTCTCCAATAGAAGAGCTTTTACTCCACTAGGACAATCCTTAGAATTGGCTTTTAAAGAGGTCATGGCAAAGAACGTCCTTATGTTACCCCCACAACGCAATTACGAACCTAATGTAAAACCTCCATCATGGAACGAAGCTTATTTTTACAATTACCATAGGTGCAGAGGTCATCATACAAACAGCTGTCAAGGTTTGAAACACGCTATTCAAGATCTCATTGACAAGGGTATTATCACAGTAGAAGGACAACAAAAATCCAACGAAGATCACCAAGCATTTTGAAATCCTCTACCAAATTATCAAAAGGGAGAATCTTCTGACAAAACTGTGAACCAAATTGATGATAATGTAATCCGTCACCTCTATACGGACGATGAGCGAGTCAATGTCATCAAAATCAAAGAGAAAGTAGACAATGGGAAAGTAAATGTCACAACAAGAGCACAAGCTAAGGTTGTTTTGAAAGGTACCTCCTCAAAATCCAATGAGACCTCTCCTCAACACCAATACGACTTAGTTAACCAACTTCGAAAAACTCCAGCCCAAATCTCCATTTTTGAACTTCTAAAGATTTCCCCTGCACATAGGGAGATTTTGGATAAAACCCTCGTTGAAACGACTGTATCTACGGATTTGGATGTGAATCGATTTCAAACCATGGTAGGACATTTGTCCTCTCCCACATGCCTTTCATTCTCAGACAAAGATGATGTTTCCCTAACTCATCCCCACAATTCATCATTATACTTAGAGGTCATGATCCACAAATTCCGTGTCAAACGTGTTCTAATAGATGGAGGGGCTGGTCTAAACATATGTACTTTGAAGGTGATTCAAGCATTAGGATTTGCCAAAGATTCCATTGATCCTAGAAGGAAGATTACCATTAAAGCCTATGATGATGAGGAGAGAACGTCTAAAGGTCTAATCATGCTACCAATCAGAGTGGGACCTGTTATCAAAAATACCTTTTGCCAAGTTTTAGAGCGAGATCTTGCATACAATATCTTGTTGGGTCGTCCTTGGATCCATGAGATGCAAGCTGTTCCGTCCACTTACCACCAATGTCTTAAGTTTCCATATGATGGACAGGAAATTACTATACTAGCTGATAACTCAAACGCCCAAACTTGTGCCAATGTCAAAGCTCATCAAGATACTTTGGTTCTGAATAATCGAGAAGCACTTGCTAATACTTCTTCTCAACATGCTACACACATCAGTCAGTTAACTAAAAGTTTTGACAAGAAACTACAGTTCAAGGAAATTGGAGGGAATATTCCCTTTGTCTTGCTAATCTACCTACGTCTCCTCGATCACATGGGAAACCTTCTATTACACCACAACAGATATCAGCAGCATCAACATCAGCACAGGTACAAACAGAGCCCACTACCAAGTTCAATGGACAATTTATCAAAGAAAAATTTCCCATGGGAGATCCTGAGGATACAACAATTCTAGATTGGCTCTATAAAGATGAAGAGGACACAATTCTAAACGTCACCTTACCAACAGAACAATATGGGAAAGGATATTCTATCATGCAAAAGATGGGATATGATAATGGTCCTCTTGGAAAGAGAAAAGAAGGCGTAGTTGAGCCTATCCATCTTCCAGGACTTGCGGCATATGATAAAACTGGAATAGGCTATGAGGCTACCCAATCTAAACAATCCCAAGGTAATGTTTTTACACTGCAAGAAGGTTCCGATAAGAATGAAACATGTTTGGTATCAGTCCTGAATTACATTGAAAATAACTCTGACATAGATTCTGCTGAATATGAATGGGATACCATCCATGATAACAAATTTTGGAGAGACAAAGAGGTAGATGTCATACAAAAATATACGCTCGCTTTGATCAAAGGAGAAGGTTCAGGATCCCAACCACAAGAATCTGAACCACAAAGTAACTATGAGTCTAGTGATATTGAGTCAGATTTTAACGAACAAGATTATCAGGAGAATAGTCCCATCATTGACCTATCTCATACCACGGATCCTACCGATAACTCTGTCTTGACCCTAACCATCGCCAATTTTACACAACCAGACGACGTCCTACCATTAATTCATCCTGATCTCATTGACTGGGATCTTACCGAACCTATGGATATACCTATTTTTCCAAATGATGAAGCTATCATAAACTTCCTTTCCGCTGAAGATGTAAATAATTGTTCCACTAGAAATTTTCGGTATAAAGTCTGTAATCAGGAGAGTGTCAAGTCTCCTAGCTGCAAAAATGAAAATAAGGATAAACGGTCTAGTGGTGAAAACCAGAATCTGGCAGTACTAGATCAAGCAAAAGACAAAATAAAGAGTGTATCAGAGGGTGAAAACCTTTTTGAGGCACCATCTGATGGGACTCTTGACACTCTCCCAGAGCATTATCATGAGCGATCATCTATCTTGACTGAGCCTACAAAGGAAATCAACATTGCAACTACAGATAATCCAAGGATCCTACAGATAGCTGAATCTATGACAGCTAAAGAAATCCCAGAGTTCATGAATTTTCTCAAGAAAAATCAAGTCAATTTTGCATGGTCATATGCAGATATGCCTGGCCTTGATCCTGATCTTATTATGCATCATTTATCTATCAAATCAGGAGCCAAACCAGTAAAACAAAAACTCAGAAAGATGAATCCTCATATTGCACTATTGGTTAAAGAAGAACTCAAGAAGCTCCTCGATGCAGGTTTTATAAGATCAATTGACTATGCCGAATGGATTTCCAATATTGTACCAGTAGCAAAACCAGACAAACGTGTAAGAGTATGCACTGATTTCAGAGATCTTAACAAAGCTTGCCCAAAGGATGACTTTCCGCTTCCAAGTATCGACACTATAGTTGATCTAACAGCAGGCCATGCCATGTACTCATTAATGGATGGTTTCTCGGGTTATAACCAAATCAAGATTGCACCAGAAGACCAAGAGAAAACAGCTTTCACTTGTCCGTGGGGGACATATTGTTGGAATGTCATGCCTTTCGGCTTGAAAAATGCTGGAGCTACTTATCAAAGAGCTATGACTACGATCTTTCACGACATGATGCACACATTCATGGAAGATTATGTAGATGACATATTGGAAAAATCACACACCAGAGAAGGACACTTGGAGATACTATCTAAAATATTCACTAGATTGGAGAAATTCAAAGTTCGCTTAAACCCTAAGAAATGTGTTTTTGGGGTCACATCTAGAAAACTATTAGGATATATTGTTTCAGAAAAGGGAATTGAAGTAGATCCTGCTAAAGTTCATGCAATCATGGAGATGCCTCCCCCAAAGAACATTAGTCAGTTGAGATCCTTACAAGGGCGACTCCAGTCTATCCGCAGATTCATTGCACAATTGGCTGACAAAAGTCTACCATTCACATATCTCCTACATAAGAATGTTCCTTTTAGATGGGATGATAAATGTGAAATGGCATTTCAACAAATCAAGCAATACCTGATGAATCCACCAGTTCTTGTACCACCGACTCCAGACAAACCATTGATTCTGTATATTGCTACAACCGAGACGTCTTTGGGAGCATTATTAGCACAAGAAGACCATGAAGGGAAAGAACGGGCAATTTACTACATCAGCAGAACATTGACAAGACATGAGCTTAGTTACACTTTCATTGAGAAGGCTTGTTTGGCAGTCGTCTTCGCTTCCCAGAAATTCTGACATTACATGCTAGCTCATACAATTAAGCTTGTTTCCAAAATTGATCCACTCAAGTATCTGCTAAGTAAAGCATCACTAACAGGAAGGTTAGCAAAATGGATCATGATTTTGAGTGAGTTCGACATCCACTATGTTGATCGCAAAGCAATCAAAGGACAAGTTATCGCAGATCAACTAGCAGACGCTCCTCTCCAAACAGAGCACCCTTTACACATTGAATTTCCAGATGCCGATGTCTTCACAGCAGACTTTAAGCAGCCATGGTCCTTATACTTTGATGGTTCTTTTACCCAACATGGCTCGGGGGCAGGCATCCTTTTCGTTACCCCTCAAGGGCATACCATTCCTAGGTCCTATAGGCTAATGTTTCCATGCACCAATAACATAGCCGAATATGAAGCACTGATCATTGGACTGAAAACATCATTGGAATGGAGGATTACCAAGCTACAAGTCTATGGTGACTCACAATTAGTCATTAATCAAATCAATGATGATTATCAGACTAAAGATGACAAGTTGTTACCATATAAGAAGATGATTGATGACTTCAAGAAGTATTTTGTGGACATTCAGTTCACACAAATTCCGAGGATTGACAACAAAGAAGCCGATGCTATGGCTACGATCGCCTCATTGATACAACTCCCAGACAAACAGACTCGCTATGAATTTCTGGTGGAACAATTATTTACGCCTGCCTATGACACACCTGAAAGCCAAATTATCTGCCACCTAGTAGGATCCGATTCACCCTGGTATGGCAAGATTTATGCATACCTAAAAGACGATATATTACCACCTGACTTATCCCGCAACCAAAAACGTAACTTTATCCGACAATCCTCTCGATATACCCTTATCGCTGATACCCTTTATCGCCGTGGTCTTGATGGTACTTTACTTCGATGTCTTGAACGTGACGAATCTGACAAAGCTTTACAGGAAGTTCATGGGGGCATTTGTGGTACTCATTCGAGTGGACTAACCTTATCCAAAAAATTGATTAGAATGGGTTACTACTGGCCTATAATGGAAAGGGAATCATTTACCTTTGCTAAAACATGCTCAAAATGTCAGATTCATGGGAATCTTATTCATGCTCCTGCACAAGAACTTCATTCGTTTACACCCACCTAGCCATTCTCTCAATGGGGGTTAGATCTAGTGGGAAAAATTCATCCTTCTTCTTCAAATGGGCATAAGTTCATCATCACAGCAACGGAATATTTCACTAAGTGGATTGAGGCAGTACCTCTTTCTAAAGTCACTGGAAAACAGATCTCATCCTTCATTCTCAATTACATTATTTGTCGATATGGTATTCCTAATGCCATTATTACAGATAATGGTCGACCATTCAAAAATTAGGATGTTGATGAACTTTGTGAAAGATTCCATATTCAGCACAGATATTCCACGCCTTACTATCCTCAAGGTAATGGCCAAGCAGAGGCCTCAAACAAAACCATACTAAAGATTTTGAAGAAGATTGTCAATGATTCAGGGAAGGATTGGCATGTTCAACTCAATCCCGCCTTGTGGGCTTACAGAACTAGTATCCAAACGCCAACAGGAGCAACACCTTTTGCCCTCGTCTATGGAGCAGAAGCCATACTACCTTTAGAGGTAGAAATACCTTCCTTAAGAGTATCACTGAAAGGTCTCATAACAGATGAGGATTACAGAGTTTCCCGACTCCAAGAGTTAGAACTTTTAGATGAAAAGAGACAGAGAGTAGCAGACCACTTAAAAGCATATCAACAGATGATGGCTCGCAGTTATAAGCACAAAGTCAAGCCACGTACCTTTCAGGTGGGTGATCTAGTTCTGAAAGAGAACCCGCGCAATCAACAAGACAGAGAAAAGAAAGGAAATTTTGAACCAAATTGGTTAGGCCCTTATGTGGTTATTGGGTCTGGATGGGGCAAGTTATCAGCAAAGGACTGTCGGACCGGTTATCGCTGTTTTATCGCCTGGCGAGGTGACCATGTTTAAGTCGAGAAAAAAGTCGAAGAATACGTGAGAAAAAGTCGAAGAAACTCTCCGCAATGGCGTCGAAGAATGCCAGCAATGAAGTCGAAGAAATACAATGAAGATCGAAGATCTCACTTGATGAGAGATCCCGAAGAAATAAAGCAATGAAAGATCGGAGAAATGCAATGAAAGATCAATGCCAATGGCGTCGCCATCCATCAAACATCCTAATCAAAATCATTAGAGATTTGAAAACACGGCAAACGAGAGGCGGATCTATTGACAACAAAATACAAAAAATAAAAATCAAAGAGAATGTCATGGGGTGAAAACTTGGCAAGCGAGGCGGGTCTATTGGCCGGAAAAATCAAAAATAAAAAAGAAATAAAAAAAAAATGCAATAAATACAGATAGTGAAAATCTGGCAAACAGACGCTATCTGTACCTCTCCATCTATTAGTTCCTGTTTTGCACTTTACCTTTTCAAAAGCTTTCCTTTTTCCGCATCTCTTTTTCCGCATCTTGAGGTCATTACTCGCACCACCCTGCCGTCATTTGCCTAGAGAGTTAAAACGTCTTACCATGGCTTGATTGTTTGTACATATTCCTTTCCGCAAGTTGTGTCAATCAACAAGACAAAAACCCAACTGGGGGCACTTAACTTTCAGAGCATACTAAAACAGCTAGACCATGACATAGCAATACGAGCATGCCAACAAAACAACAAACTCCTTTGTCAATGTTATCCGCTCATGACACATTTTTCAGCAAGCTATCATGTCACTTGTCTATTAGATGATCCAAATAATCTGAATAATGTAGGCATTAATAGTATTACATGTTTGATTAAAAGTTTTTTGATTTTCGATATCATTACTCGGGAGCATACTCAATGATGTACTGCACTAGAGTAGCAAGGAACGAGAATGATTTTTCTTTGTCTGCTGTCTTGAGGTTAACAGCCCAATCTGATGCAAATATGTCAAAGGACATGACGCTCAAAGCAAATATCATCGATGATAGTTTCCACATTTGCATCAGAACGGTGGTTAATCTTTGTCCGTTTATGCAAGAAATGCTCAGGTCATCTCGGTTCAATTATACCTCGATGCTTGTGTTCGCTTGCTATATCAAAATCCATGAAAGTTGTACTCTGGTCATCATTGGCGCTAATTTCCCCTCTGATGCTTGTACATACTTCCAACATTTTAAATGTTCTATGATGATTCAAGAAGGCTTATAACAGGCTCAACCAACTGGTTAGTTTCATATAGTTGCATGTTCATTAGCTCATTGTATATATCTGCATATTGGATTCATACTCGTATTTTGAAGGGCTGAATGAGGGTTTTCAAACGGTTGTTATTAAGTTTTGACCTTTTCATGGAGGACATTTGGACATTTAATTCATTTCATTTCATATCATTTCATCATTCCATTTATCATTTATCCTTTCATTATCATTTGTCATTCATTATTCATTTTTACCATTTCATATCTAAACCATTAATGTTTCATTATCCATTATCATTCATTTATCATTTTTTCATTCATTCATCATTTATCATTTATCATTCATCATTTATCATTTTTTCATTCATTTTTCATTATCGTTTATTATTCATCTTATCATTCATTTTTCATTTCATTTTATCATTTATCATTCATCTTTTCATTCATTATCATTCATTTATCATTTCATCATCTTATCATTTATCATTTCATCATTCATCTATTATTTATCATTCATTTATCATTTTATTATCATCTACCGTTGCATTTCCATACACATTCAATAATTTGATATCATGTTATCATTTTATCATATTACCATTCATACCACATTCATCTTCTACAATATCACGATGCATTTCATACATGGAAAATTCAAAAAGAAATTACCATCTCACATATATACATCATCACAAAATCATTGCATACACATCATAATCGATAGATCATCCTGCATCATAGGGATTAGTCCGCACATGTAATAAAAGCATATCAAAATCCATCTCATAACATACATGCATAAATGTCATATCCATATCATATCATAAATGCATGAACATAAACATCATCAGAAACCGCCACTACATATCACCACTCATCAAAATAATACAAATGTCCAAATATCCAATGAAACTCATAAAAGGTCAATACATCATACATGATCAAAACTCAGTATACATAATGAATCAAGCCCCAAAAATGGCTAACTAGTCGATGCCCCTGACGGAGCTGGTCCAGAAGGAGGTGGTCTGCCGTTGGTCCCTGCATCAGGATCCTATCGAGGCCCGGTAACCTCTCTGCTGTGTGTCGATGTCCGAGATCGGGTCCTCGTCCGGCTGTGTGACCTGGGATAGGGCTCTCGCCGCTCAGGAGGGCATAGCTCCTCATATCGAACTCTGTAGTACTCTGCCTCTCTTGCTGCCTCAAATCCCTCTGCAATGGCCTCCCATAGGGATGTACTCTCCACAGTACCCATCAATCTCTGCGCTACACCCTCAGCCTCCTGTGCCCGCTGTCTAAAGACATCCCTCTCCGCTACTAACTATGCCACCTAAGGATCTGGGGTAGGCATCTGAACCTGTACCTGTGCCGGAGCCTGTGCCTGAGCCTGTGCCTGTGCAAGCTGTGCCTGTAACTGCACTATCATGCTCTGTGCCTGCACCAACTGACTCTGAAGCTGTGCCTGCTGCCCCTGAAAGGTCTGCACCTGACCCTGCAACGCATCTATCTGTGCCTGCTGGGACGAGGATGTCACCCTGATCACAGTCTATGGCCTGGCACCGGATTTGGACCGCCGAGGAATCTGTACTCTGCCGAGACTATCTAATATCTGTTGTCTCTGCCCATCCCCGTCATCTCTATCATATTCGTCATCTGAGCTGCTCTCCTCCTCCTCAGCTCCACTCTCCTCGCTCTCCTCTCCCTCCTCCTCTCCACCCATAGCCTCCTCCCCTCCACCCATAGCCTGCTCTCCACCTGCCGCACCTCCCAGTATCCCTGCTCCTGGCTGTGGGACTACTCTGATGGCTTGTGCCTCATCTGGCACTGTAAATCGTGGAAAAGGATGCGTATGAAAGTACTGAACATAGTCATCTGTCATCCCTGCATCCAGTATGTCTGGCCTGTCCGCCCATACCTCAGGCTGTAAAGAAGTGTACTCTATGTAGGCTGCCTGGTAGGGAATGCATGGTCCCCATCCTGTGTCCCCCTTGCGCCGCCCATAATGAGCAACGCCCTGGGGCATCCCCTGTGTGAAACCAAACTGTCTCAGCACCCGTAGTGCCAAAAACCTCTCAATGATAAAGGGCGTCCGCCCTATCAGGTACCGCGGTCTGCACACAAACGACATCTCTAACTGATCCGTTGCCCATGCCTCGCAGTCTGTGTACGACCTCTAGATCACTGCATCTACATCATCGAGCACTCGCCGCCAGTACTCTACCTTGCCCAACCTCTGCTGGACAACTGCACCAGAATATGCATATACGTACGGCCTCCCTGCTGGTCTCGCCCGGGTACATAGTGGTCTGGTGACAGCAATGTGCTCCCACACCCAGATCTGTAATAGTGTCACTCCACTCGCCAGGCTGGTGGATCCCCTGTATACAATCCGATGCAGGTCATGATACATATCTTCTAAGACGCAGCTCCCCCAGGAAAATCTCTGTGGCTGAGTGATCATCCACTCTAACATCCTCCCCCATCCCACGGCAAATCCCTTGGACCAATGGTCTGGTCCAAGGAAACCTCCAACAAAAGCTGCCAATACTGCTACTAGAGCTGGATACCTGCTGAAGTCATCCAAGTCTATCCAGTACCCATAGATACCAGGATCACCACATATCCGCTGTAAGGCCTCTGTCCCACCGACCTCCTTGTGGTCATAAACCACAAGGGCTCCAACCACCGGGATCCCCAAAATCTGGTACACGTCCTCCGGTGTCACACTCATCTCACCCGTCGGCAGGTGGAAGGTGTTATGCTCGGAATGCCATCTCTCGGCCAAGGCCGTCAACAGCCCCCTGTTGGCCCGAATGCCTCGCGGCATGGTCAACAGTGACCCCAATCCATAATCTGAAATCACCTATAACTCGGCTGGTGTCAGCTCGCCTATTCGCTCCTAGCACAAGGGAAACCGCTCTCTGATCTGGAGGCTTTTGAAAGCCTCCTATTCAGTCCAAACAACATCACAAACATCAACATATCAATAATCTATATCAAATGCTACATCAATCTATCAACAGGTCTAATCAATCTACTCTATCATCATTTCCTATTTGTTTTTCTTTTCAGGAATGCAAATTAATCAACAAATATTATTTTCTGTTTGTATTTCAATCATGAATGCAAATTTAAATCTCTATTTTGCCATTTGTTTTCTATCGCAGAAAGCAAAAATCTACTCTTTGTTTTTCAATCGCGAGAAGCAAAGTTATCAAATCAGTCAATCTCTCATCTACTATTTGTTTTCTATCGCAGAAAGCAAAAATCTACTCTTTATTTTTCAATCGCGAGAAGCAAAGTTATCAAATTCAAATCAGTCAATCTCTCATCTACTATTTGTTTTCTATTGCAGAAAGCAAAAATCTACTCTTTGTTTTTCAATCGCGAGAAGCAAAGTTATCAAATTCAAATCAGTCAATCTCTCATCTACTATTTGTTTTCTATCGTAGAAAGCAAAAAAAATCTACTCTTTGTTTTTCAATTGCGAGAAGCAAAGTTATCAAATTCAAATCAGTCAATCTCTCATCTACTATTTGTTTTCTATCGCAAAAAGCAAAAATCTACTCTTTGTTGAGAAGCAAAGTTATCAAATTCAAATCAGTCAATCTCTCATCTACTATTTGTTTTCTATCGCAGAAAGCAAAAAAATCTACTCTTTGTTTTTCAATCGCGAGAAGCAAAGTTATCAAATTCAAATCAGTCAATCTCTCATCTACTATTTATTTTCTATTGCAGAAAGCAAAATCTACTCTTTGTTTTTCAATCGCGAGAAGCAAAGTTATCAAAATTCAAATCAGTCAATCTCACATCTACTATTTGTTTTCTATCGCAGAAAGCAAAATCTACTCTTTGATTTTCAATCACGGAAATCAAAGTTATCAGTTCTCTATTCGATTTTCTATCCTATCAACATGATGATCCAACAATTTATCTATCTATTGACTAAAGAAGCAATTTTCATCATTCTTTTTCAGCAAATGGCCATTCTGGGAAAAATTTCCTAAATGCGCAACTCTGTTGCTCATATGCGCTAAAAACCCATATGCACCATAGTTTTTGTCAAAAGCGCAACACTGTTTCCTAAATGCGCTAAAACTTCAAATGCACAACTATGTACCTTGTATGCGCTATTCTATCTATCAAATGCGCAACTCTAGCATTTTTTGACCAAATCCTAAAAGCGTCGTTCTGTGCCCTAGATGCGCTAAATCTTCGACCTAGCCTGCTTTGACCTATATGCGCAACTTTATCTGTCGGGTGCGCTAAAAGATCAGTTTTTGACATGTGCCTAAATGCGCTACAGAAAACCCTAGATGCGCTAAACTATTTGTCGAATGCGCTAAAACTCTACCTAGATGCGCTAAAACGTTCCAAAAATATGCAGTCCGACTGGAAATCAATCCATAATTGATCACAAATGCGAAATTTAACAACTTAGAGGTTTCAAATCACTCACCGGTGGTCCATACGCTGCTGGTCTCTGATACCGTTGCGCTCGCTCGAACCTATGTTTGTGCAAAGGGATCACCATTTCGCCAAGTCACTGTCAGAGCTCAAAATTCACTGTAGCTGCAGGGTGAAAATGACACCTCATTTTACCCCTTTTACCTTATAAGGGTCTTTTCAGGATGGGTAGTGGTGGCATTTTTTCCATTTTTCATCCTCTTTTTCACTGGGGCATCAACCACATTATCTATTAGGAGCTAAATCACTGTTCCTCATAAATTTATTTTTCCGTGATTTATCTCCCGAGGGGGCATCATCAATATCGAAAATCAGAAACATATCAGGGGCAATTTTTTTTATTTTCTTTGAAGCAATGCATTTCACACATCACTTCAAAGAGGGGCAAAATGTATACGCATAAAAATGGTCATGTCTATAATCCTGGCAATTAATTAAATATTTATTATTTAATTAGTTTTCTAAAGTCCTCTACATATGATTAAATTTAATTAATTTAATTATATTGTTCATTCATCTTATTCTTCTTTTATAATTAAATAAATTTACTTTATTTAATTATTTTCATACGTCCACTTAATTAATTAAATAAATACATTCTATTTATTTAAATTAATTATCACTGTTTGAATTTAAATTAAATCTTTTGATTTAATTTAAGTTTAAATATTTCCCCTTTCTTCTATTTTAATTCTTCTTCTAATTAATTAAATGTTTCATTTAATTAATTTCATAAAAGTGATTTAATTAAATAGATCTTATTTAATTAAAAATATCTTATGATTTCTTTCTAAATTCAAAATTAGGTATTTTAACCTAATTGTGCAATCTTCTCATATCATAATTAAATATTTTATTTAATTATGAGATATTCTGCTTTTTTTCAATAAAACTGATTAAAGCTCTTTTCTCACCACAAGTTTTCTTCTGCTTTTAAAAGCTTAATTAAATATTTTATTTAATTGAGAAAAGCTGAATGTGCTCCACAAATAAATAATTGATTTTTTTAATTAATTATTTATCAGCTTTTAATCTTTCTTTTATTCTTATCTTCTCTTCTTTTTCCTCTTTCATAATAAAATAGAAAAATCTATTTCTAGGGTTCTTCTATCTTATCCTTCAGTTTCATCTTTCTTCAACCGTTTGATCTGTCAGGAATTATCACAATCGTCAATCGAGACAGCCAATCAGAATCAGTCAGAAAGCCCTATAAATATTTGTGTGAATCCAAACATTGGTAATAGGCAAATAGGCAATTAAGTAGAGTTTATGCATTTAATTCATTTAGTATTCATTTATCATAGCATCTTGCTTATTTCAAGTTTCTTAGCTAAAATCATTATCATAGCTTAATCATGCATTCATATCATAGGAAAATCTTGTTCTTTAGGAAGACAGTTTGTTGAGCCTAGCCCTTAATCTAAGAACACAAGGCTGGAATCTACAAAAACACTAAAGATAGAGGACGATAGGACGACAACAGGAACAAGATACTGAGTTTGCACATTTCTACTCCTTTTATAGTTTTGTTTTTGTTATAATGTTCTATTGGTGTGTTTGAACTGATTTTAATTCTTACACTCGATTTTCATACACACAGCAGGTATAGTGGGACAAAGGTTGGTGGTTTTGAATCCACCGACGGCGACAGGAGACCCAAGGTCTAGCAGTCGGGAGGGCACAAAGTGATGGCCATTTGGAAATTTCAACTTGGAGGGGTCGGTGGTAGCAAAGACAGAGTCAGGGCCCAGAGGGTGGAGTTCCACCGGAGGTCCACCGTCAGAGACGGCGAAACCTTCACGGAACTCCAGACTCAGAAGTCTGGAGGTCTGGGTTCGGAGCGCTTGATGACAGCCAAGATTTCCCTACAAAAACTTCATATGGCAATTATGGAGCAGGGGCTCGGGGGCCGGGAAGATGCAGCCCATTCACTATCAGGGACGGCAGCCACGACAGGGAAACCTGGAAAGGGAAACCCAAGAGGGTGGGCCCGGTCGGGCCCAAGGCCGCTGGCAGAAGCAATCTGCCAAGGAGACCCCAGAAGGCATCAAAACTAGACAAAACTAGCCAAGGGGGAGCACGGTCAACTTATGGTAAAAATTTGGAGGCATATTGACCATCAGGGGTACAAAAATGGGGCACACAAAATGAGGCAGTGATAAAAACATCCCTACAAGGGATAGAAAAGAGGGTCCCCATTCCAAATGGGGCATGTGTGCTAAGGGCACAAAAAGCCATGTCTAAACATAATAAAATGATGAAAAACTAGCCTCAAATGGACAAAAACAAGCTTGGGGGTCCAAAACCCTAGTGGGAAAGCTTTAGAGGGTCAAAAAACCCTTATTTTTAGGCTTAAAAGGGGCCTGAGAGGTCACTTTCAAGTCATTTTCACACACCTCTGCCAGCAAACCTTTAGATTCAAGCTCTGACCTTCTGACAATATGGCACAACGACAGCTTCCTCTACACATTTTAGACCGAGTTCAGACCTACTAGCGACCACCTAGCATCGGTGGCCCGGTATGTGACCCTAACTGATGCTTCATTTTTTCATTTTAACACATTTATTACATGTTTAAAGATGAGCTCGCCTCCAGTGGCGCTATTATAGCACTACTCGGTGTTTAAAGTGCACCGCTTTTAGCCATTTTGCATCGCAGAGGTGCTATTTAGCACCATAGTAGTGCAATTTGGAGTTTAAAAACTCCACTGCTAGGCTCGGGCTCGGCTCAGACTCGACGTGCCAGTTTGGAAATGTTCTCTGCAGTGGCGCACTTTTCACGAAAATTGTGACACTGGGGGTCAAAGTGTGTCACGGCGGTGCCTTGTGGCAAAATTTTGAGTCGAGCGTCAGAGTTTGAGAAAACTCAAACTATGAAATATTCACAAACTGTGCCACTGGATGCAAGTTTGGAGTGTTAGGTCAGGATTTTTTCAAAAAAATTAACATGCTGGCTTTCCTTGATGCAGGACGGACCGAGGGAGCTCTACTCTCAGGAACACCAATTGCAGGATTTGGCGAGTGTCCTACGAGACTTGAGTGATAGTGATTAGGACTGACTAGGAGTTGCTAGCCTATCGCACATTACGTAGGTAGCGCCCATGCACACACACGTTGGCATGTTATCAGCACTGGCCAAGAGGTGGCACAGCGAGACATCATCATTTCATCTTCCCACTGGTAAGGTAACCGTCACCATGGAGGATGTCTAGCGCATTTTACGGTTGCCCATTCATGGTCTCTGAGTGATCTATTATATGGAGGAGGGACATGAGCATTGCGTCAGAGTCCTCGCCACTCGAGATATTATCTATTGCGAGTGGCAGATCGAGCTGGAGAGGTACAAAGTTATAGCACCTCCCTTCTGTTGGACCATTACGGTGATCATTTCAAGTTTGGTTTCCCCAGATAGACGAGGGTAGTATTTCAGTCCAGGTTGGGGATACTGCTGGGAGAGGATTGTCTGAGATAGGCCAGTTCGGTTTGCATGGGGACCCATCCTTTTGGCTTCACTCTACAGGGATCTCCACGAGTATGCTTACGTGGATGGCAAAGCACTAGGAGCTGGAGTGACTCTTCTTCACATTTGGGTGTGGGAGCACATTTTTGTGCTACGTCCATGAGTTGTTCCAGTTCTGATAGGGGCAAAGGATGCCCTGGTGGCACAGTACAGAGGTTTTGTGTCTTTCACATACACTGGAGAGCATGGGATCCCCTACTAGAGGTGGGTCCTAGACAAGATGCTCGTTTTTACTTGGCATCCGTACCTTGGTCAGTCTGGATGGGCTGACGATGTAGATCAACTCTTCTACTTCCGTTAGGATCGATACATGCAGGGGCGGGAGCATACCATGATCGAGATCTGACAGGACCCACCCTTGGTGTCCCTAGTTTCACTAAGTCAAGGATATGTTCCCATGCAGGACCAGCATCAGGATCCACCACCACGACTTGAGGGTGAGGGCCAGGTTCATGCGCAGTCACGAGCACAGCCAGCAGGGCAGGTAGACATGCAGGATGCCTTGATTTTACATTTACAGGCATAGGTACAGGCAATGATAGATGAGAGGGACCAGGCACAGGCTAAGGGAGATTAGCTTAGAATAGAGAGGGATTAGGCTATGCAGTAGAGATAGGCTACAGAGTTACAGGCAGCTACAGAGCTAGGCTACAGATAGCAGATTGAGAGTATAACAGCTTCAGCCTCTTGCCAGGGTATAGTGCTGGTACGATCTTACAGGGAGGTTGTTCAAGAGGTAGAGTACTATAGTCGGGCCTACCAGGACCATGTACCTAGAGCAGATTAGGTCCCAAAGTACTCAGAGCGGGCCAGTCAGAGAGCACCAAAGGGTCACAGTGACAGGGGTGAGGGCAGCATCCGCGGAGATTGACCGTGATCCAGATGATATATGATTTTGTGCCTTATGGGCCCATTTTTTATAGCCCCGATGGGCATTTTGTACCGATTGACATATATGTACAGTGATCCGATTATTATTCTTTTGTACTATGGCAATGACATTGATGATATGATATATGAGCCTATTTTGATGAGATGTACCGTGTACTTTTATTTATGTATTGATGGTTTATTTCTATATGCTTTGCAGTGATGTTCTTATGGATGCATTTATTTCTAATGATGTATGTGATGGCATGATGTGCAATAATGTGTGTAGTAATACTTAATTATGAGATGATTTATGAATGTAATATGATGTGACGGTCATGATGTGATGCAAATGGTTTTATGAGATGTTTTAGAATAACAAATGTTATTATCCTAAATGATGTATGTGATGTAATGATATGTTAATGCAAAGTGATATGCTAATGTGTAATGAATTAAATGCTTATCTTCCTATTTGTTTATGATTATGCAATAAATGATTATGAAATGATTCTGTAGATGCTACGTGATGATTTAGATGGTAATGTGAAATGGTTATGAAGTGCAAATGCAATGTTTATGCAATGATTGATATAGTGCTATGAGATGCAATGTAATGGGTGAAATGTGATGATATGGATGCACCTATTTATATGATGATGAGAATGCAATGTTTCCTATATGATATGCAATGCAATGTGCTAATGATGTCTATATGATGTGCTTATGTAATATGCTAATGATTTGTGGATGCAGGATCGATGGTGATGATGGTGATAATGATCAACTATCATAGTACCTGGTTAGCACAGTTAGTAAGAAAAGAAGAAATCATTTCAATAAGATGCATGATAACACAAATGCAGACGACGACGACGACAATGATGATGATTACTTGTCGAGGAATTGGGATTTTCAAAGGGCCAAATTTTCTTATGTTTGATAACACATGTGGTACGATGCATCAAGGTATAGACAACTAGGATGGCGTGGTACTTAGTGTGATGGACTGTAACTCAACAAACAGATAGGAGTATTCTTGTTGACACCTGACATATGGAAACCTTGCTAGGATGGACTTCAAAAGTTTCAAACACCTTGGACCAAAACATGGAAAGGTAAACCTATCCCTGTAATAGTCAACAAGTTTCCCTACACCTCTTCCATACATACCTAACAAAGCAAGTATTCGCCAAGGTTATATTACAAGAGCGTCCAACAAACACAGCAGACAAAAGATAATGATCATTACCCCATTCCTACTTCTCTAAATCCTTTATTTTGGGATATCATTGAGACATCCTTGGAATGAGCGCAAATAAGATAAGTTAAAAGATAAAGACCAAGTAAACAAACAGACTGGCGCACTTCAATACCGCTAATGGAAAGAGGATGTGTTTTCTAAGGATGATGAACAAAACTTATTGCCAAAATGTAATGCCCATTGTAGGAAGGATTCATCCTAGGACACGTTAGTGGATGGCAGCACATCATTTCATTTATAAAGGATGATTGATATGGATTGATATGGGACCAATTCAAATAAGGTGTTACCAATACGAAAAGATAACCAGCTTGCTTACATACTGACTTAGACTTTAGACTTGACGTTTTGAGCTCTACTTTCAAATTGCTAGAGTTGTTTCCAATTGTTTCACCAAAGGTTGAGGATGACGATCAGTTTATTGTGAGTGGTGTTTATTGCGGGTGCAAACGAGATGAGGCAGATGGATTTTTTCAAATATTTGAATATTTTTGGAGTTTTGCAATGTTTTGAGGCTATTTTTGGTATTTTTTGAGGTTTTACAAATGTTTTGATTTTTTGATTTTTCAAATGTTTTTGGGATTTTCTGAGATTTTGACCAAGAGACTAACCGAAAGACCTATCCTAGGGGCCTTGGGGGCTGATCAATAGATTAGCCTTGCCTACGTTATACACGCAGAGACCACGTAGTTTGACTGACAACTTGACCGATTTACAGATGATCATATACATGATGAGATATCAATTTATTATGACAGACTACTATAGGACTGACCTAAATGTCTCGGGGGATGATCAAAGATAGACCTTGCTTATGTTCAAGCTCAGAGATGACGTAGTTCAACAAGATGACCTTCTTTTTGGCTTTTTGAATGACTTTTTGACCTGTTTTTGGATTTTGATATGTTTTGGATGTTTTTGGATTTTATGATTTTATGATGTTTTTGGATTTTTTGATTTTCTGATGTTTTTGGATTTTTTGATTTGAGGACTTTAAGAATATATACATGAATCTGATCCAATGAGAACATGCCCCCAACATGATGCAATAGACTACTTCGATAAAGGCATGACAAACTGACCTTGAGAATGGGCCGAGTAGTACTAGGAGAGATCATGATACGAACACAAGACCAAGCTATGGTGAGGATACAAGTGGATGAGTGATGAATGGAGATATGGATGCGATCAATGATGGAAGCGAAATTGATGGATGATGTCGAACAAGCCATAAAGATCTTGGTGGATGGAAAGTGCTTATTTACGCAAGGTGCTTGTTTGCTAGGTTTTCACTGAGGTACTTGCCCAAAGTGCCACCAAAGTGGTTTTCACTAGAGGATGATTTTTTTGATCCATTTTTCTAATCTTTTTCATTTTTTTGTTGTCACCAAGACACCTATTTGCCAAGTTTTCACCAAAGGAGACATTTTTTAAGGACTTTTTATGGTTTTTTGAATTTTTGGTTTTATACCTTGGAAGATTTAGGCATAAAACTTTTTGAGATGGGAGCTATTCAATGGCTCTTGCAAAGGTTCCCCTTCGGGTGTTGATAGCTGATATTGCCCTGATTTATAGCTTGTCGTGATGATGAAATTCCCTAACCAATTGGGTTTGAACTTTCCTTTGCTACTGGGATTCAGGACATTCTTCTAATTTTCTTTTAACACCAATTCTCTGATTTAGAAAGTTTTGCTTCTGATTTTCTTGTTGTAGCTCTGTTTGAGTCTATTTTGGTAGACTTGCATATGATTCAAAGTGTCTATGCATCTCTCATCCAATAGTTCCAACTCGTTTAATCTTGATACCCAATAGTCCTCATCCGTGATGAGGTTTTGCAATGATATTCTAAGGGATGGGAGCTCGATCTCAATGGGAAGTATGACCTCTAATCCGTAGACCAAGGAGAATGGGGTGGCACTGGTGGGTGTGTGGATGCTGGTTCGATAAGCCCAAAGGGCGAGATTAAGCTATAAGTGCCAGTCACGACCTGCATCATTGACTATTTTCTTGAGGATTTTAAGGATGGTTTTGTTCGTTGCTTCTGCTTGGCCATTGCCTTGGGGATAGTATGGGGTGGAAAAGCGATGCTGGATTTTGAATTTCTCACACAAGTCGTGAACCTCCTAGTTCTTGAATGGTGTCCCATTATCTGAGGTAATGGTTTGTGGGACAATGTAACGATAGATGAGATAGTTAAGGATAAAATTTGAGATCTGGTTCCCAGTGATATATGTCATGGGTATGGCTTCCACCCACTTAGTGAAGTACTTAGTTGTAGTGAGGATGAACTTGTGGCCATTCAATGAGGTGGGTGTGATTTTTCCAATGAGATCGAGTCCCCATTGTGAGAAGGGCCATGGTGTGACGATCAAGTGAAGCTCTTGAGCTAGAGCATGGATGAGATCCCCATGCTACTGGCATTGTAAACACCTTTTAGCATGATCATGCACTTCTCTTTCCATTGTGGGCTAGTAATACCCCAGCCTTAGCAGTTTCTTGGTGATGGTCATTCCACTCGAGTGTGAGCCACAGATACTGTTATGAACCTCGGTTAGAGCAGTTAATGCCTCCTCAACATTTAGACAGTGTAGCTCGATCTCAATGGGGAGTATGACCTCTAATCTGTAGACCAAGGAGAATGGGGTGGCACTGGTGGGTGTGTGGATGCTGGTTCGATAAGCCCAAAGGGTGAGATTAAGCTACAAGTGCCAGTCACGACCTGCATCATTGACTATTTTCTTGAGGATTTTAAGGATGGTTTTGTTCATTGCTTCTGATTGGCCATTGCCTTGGGGATAGTATGGGGTGGAAAAGTGATGCTGGATTTTGAATTTCTCACACAATTCGTGAACCTCCTAGTTCTTGAATGGTGTCCCATTATCTGAGATAATGGTTTGTGGGACAACGTAACGATAGATGAGATAGTTAAGGATAAAATTTGAGATCTGGTTCCTAGTGATATATGTCATGGGTATGGCTTCCACCCACTTAGTGAAGTACTTAGTTGTAGTGAGGATGAACTTGTGGCCATTCAATGAGGTGGGTGTGATTTTTCCAATGAGATCGAGTCCCCATTGTGAGAAGGGCCATGGTGTGACGATTAGGTGAAGCTCTTGAGCTAGAGCATGGATGAGATCCCCATGCTGCTGGCATTGTAAACACCTTTTAGCATGATCATGCACTTCTCTTTCCATTGTGGGCTAGTAATACTCCAGCCTTAGTAGTTTCTTGGTGATGGTCATTCCACTCGAGTGTGAGCCACAGATATCGTTATGAACCTCGGTTAGAGCGGTTAATGCCTCCTCAACATTTAGACAGTGTAGCAAGGTACCTTCTATAATTCTACGGTATAAGGTATCACCTAGGATCACAAATCTAGATGCCTTTTTAATAAAGGTTCATTTTAGGCTCGATGGTAGGTTAGCAGGTATGACTCCTATTCAAAGATATGTATAGATGTCATGATACCAAGGATCGCCTGGACCAACAATTTCACACACATATTCTAATTCTTGTACCTGGAATGTGGGGACGAGAAGTTGCACAATCAGAAATTAATATTTTGGCACGTTATGAGGGATGTGTAATAGAGACCCAATTGTAGCCATGGCATCTGCTACTCTGTTGTTGGTTCTTTGAATCTGCTCAAATGTTATGTCAATGAAGGATTCCTTGAGGGTCTCCACCAATTTCTTGTATGGATTGAGCTTGTCATCCTTTGTCTGATATTCATTATTGACCTGATTTATGATCAACTGAGAGTCTCCATATACCTTGAGAGCTATGATATTCCATTGCACTGCTATCCTGAGGCCTATAGTCAAAGCCTTGTATTCTTCTATGTTGTTGGTGCAAGGAAATTCCAATTTGTATGACTTTGGTATGCAATCCCCTTATGGGGTGATGAAGAAGACACCACCTCCTGATCCATGTTGTGTGTATGAACCATTGAAATATAGTTTCCAATGGTTCACTACATTGAGATTAAAAATGGATTCGTCTAGAAATTCTGAGACAAGAGGGTTCTCATAATACATAGGTGCTTTTGCTAGTTGATCTATAATAACTTGACCCTTGATGGCTTTCCGCTCTACGTACTTTATGTCATAATCTGATAATATCATCACCCATTTTGCCATTCTGCCCATGAGCATTGCGTTGGATAGGAGATACTTGAGGGGATCAATTTTCTCAATGAGCTTTATCTTGTGTGCCAACATGTAATGTCTGAATTTTTGGGATGGAAACACTACTGCAAGGGAAGCTTTCTCGATGAATGAATAATTTAGATCATGATCAACCATTGTTCTGCTGATATAGTAGATGGCCCTCTCTATTTCATTTTCATCATGTTGCACTAGGAGAGCTCCAAGTGTTGCTATTGTTACTGACACATATAAGATCAATGGATTTCTCGAGATAGGTGGCATTAACACTGGTGGTGTCAGTAGGTATTCCTTGATTTTGTTGAATGATTTTTCACATTTTGTATCCCATTTGTATGCTACCCCCTTGTGGAGTAGGTGAGAGTATGGGTTCTGCTTGTCTACTAGTTGTGCTATGAATCGTCAGATGGATTGAAGTCAACCTTGGAGGACTCTTAGTTGTTTTACTGTCTTTGGTGCTTCCATCTCAAGGATTTCCTTCACTTTTTCTAGATTCACCTTAATACCCCTTAGGGAGACTATGTATCCTAACAGTTTACCTAATTGTATGCCAAAGACACACTTCTTAGGGTTTAGTCTAACTTTGTATTCCTCTAGTCTGTCAAAGATAGCACTTAGGGTTGCGATATGATCTTGTCTTTTTCTTGACTTAGCTAGAATGTTGTCGACATAGTCTTCGACCATCTTGTGAATCATATCATGGAATATTAGTGTCATGGCCCTTTGATAGGTTGCTCCTGCATTCTTTAGGCTGAATGGTATCATGTTCCAACAGTAGGTCCCCCATGGACAAGTGAAAGCTGTCTTATGTTGATCTTATTTTGCTATCATGATCTAGTTGTATCCTGAAAATCCATCCATTAGTGATAGCATCTCATGTCTTGTTGTCATGTCTACTATCATGTCAATGTTGGGAAGTGGGAGATCATCCTTGGGACATGCCTTGTTCAAATCTTTGAAGTCTGTGTAGATTCTGATGGCTCCATCAGGTTTTGAAACAGGTACCAAATTTGACACCCATTCTGGATAATCAATTGGTCAGATAAATCTTGCATCTAACAACTTTTTGAGCTCCATCTTGACCAATAAGGCTATTTGAGGATGCATTTTCTGAAGCTTTTGTTTGACCGGCTTTTCTTCTGGATATACAGCTAAATAATGAACCACAGTCTCTGGATCAAGCCCTCGCATGTCAGCATAACTCCATGTGAAGTTTATTTGCCTTTCCCTTAGGAATGCTGCTAGGAGTTCTTGTTCTTCTAATAATAGTGATTCTGCATAGAATGTGATATGTAGTGTCTCCTCTATTCCTATGTTGACTAGATTGCACTTTTCGGCCAAGACTGCTGATTTCTCTTGGTGAATAGATCTTAAGGGAAGATTGAATCCTTCATCCTCGGGAGCCTCATAGAGGTTTTCACCATTGGATAAGTCCTTTCTTTTTACTTTTTTCTTGTCAGAGAGTGCCACAAGGTGGTTTTCACTCAAGGACTTAGATATGATTCTTAGTTTCTCACTTTTGCGACTAAAGGATTCAATTGTTTCCCTGTAATAAGCATGTGTGTCCAACTCCATTATAAAACCTACCTTGTGATCCCCGTCTGAAATGTTATCCCTCAATCCCATGAATTCTAAGAGCGCCTTATTATTTTTGAATGTATCGAGAACTGGTGGTCCTTGTTGGTCATAGTCGATCAATTGGGGGTACACTAAATGGATCTCATGACTTGGATGATCGGTTTCGAAGGAGAGGGTGCTAATCATATACAGGGTGGTATCTTCGAATAACCTAGGTAGATTAGATATGGTATTTTCATCATCACTACTAATATAGGGCTTAGTTATGAAATTATGTGTGTGCCTACCTATGACTATTAGTGAGTGTACTTGTACTAGCACTGGCTGAGGAGAGACATTAGCGGCTCTAACCAGAGGACTTCAGCCATGTATGGTTATTCTCAGAGGGGTACATCCAAGACCAAGATTTGTTATGGGTCGCGTCTCTGGCATGATAGGTATTATGAGCCCATTGTCATTTTGTCCCAGTCTTTGATTTCTTTCATAGCCCATTGCGAGCATCATTTGTAGGCCCCTGCTTCTTTCATCCATTGGTAATTTAGGTGTTGGTCTTTCATCTCGATACAACATGTGAGATGGATCTGCTTCAATAACCTCATAGCCAAGGTCTCCCCATCTTGTGAATTCAGGATAGTTTTCAGGATAGGTTTGTGATGTGGAAGCTTGATTTTCTTGTGGACGTCCCTGTGATCTAGGAGATTGAGGTAACTCTCCTGTCACAAAAGCATTGTTAGGGAACCTACAGCTTCCACAACCGTCCTCCTGGATGATGAGCTTGATGTCAATATATGGTGTGGATGGGCCCTCATCATTCTTTGGCACTTGGGGGATTATGTAGTACTTGGCTTCAAGATTTATGCAATATGAAAATAGTTCAGGATCTCCATGAATAGTAACCTCTTGTCCATTATGTGTGAATTTCACACATTGGTGGAAGGTTGATGCTATGACTTTCATCGTATGGATCCATGGGCGTCACAAGAGGATATTATATGGTAGGTCAAGGTCCAGGACTTGACAGGTGGTTTCCATGAGCATTGGCCCTACTTGAATAGGGAGTTTAATCATGCCCTGAGACACTCTCTCTTGGTCATCATATGTTCTGATCGTGATGCCCTTTCCTTTATCTATGGAATCTTCTGATATTTTCAACTGTTTAATGAGGCTTAAGGAACATATGTTCAAGCCTGCACCTACATCCACCAAGACCCTTTTGATTTTGCTCTTGTTTACAATGGCTTACAAGTGAATTGCACAGTTGTGAGATAGTTGGGTGGGGAAATCTTGGTTAGAGAATGTAAGGAGATTAGGTGTTATGATATTTCTGACCATAGCTTGGAATTGTTCTGCATTGAGATCTACGGGGACAGTGGATGAGGCTAATGCTTCATCAAGGATCTTCTTATGGGCTGATGATATTTTTAACTCCATGATGGAGATTTGTGTTGGTTTTCTCTTGAGTTGTTCTAGAACATTGTAGCTATGCGAAATGGCTCTAGATGAAGGGATTCTATTAGGTTGGGATGATCCTACAATGGTGACTTTACCACCTCTTGTGGTGACTCCACAATCTTCGGCATGGGCGCCCTTGATGGTGATGACCATATAGTCTTCATTTAGGGAGGAAATGACTGTTTCATACACATGATTTACACTACCCTTCCCTTTATCATTTTTATTTCATTTGTTGCCATGATTCGGCATCAGATTCGTGTAGATTTTTAGGTCCTGATTTCTGGTAGGTTGTTCCACATTTATGATTTTCTTGTCAATGAGATCTTGGATGATATTTTTGAGTCTCATGTAGTTTTTCATGGTGTGACCTTTGATTTTGTGAAATTCACAAAGTTGATTCTTGTTGTACCAAGGAGGTTTGACATCGGGTTCTTGGTAGTTCTTGAATGTTGGAGGTTTGATAAGTTTTTCGTCGATCAATTTTTTCATTATGTCCTCCAATGGTTCTCCCAAAATGGTGTATTTTGTTTGGGATAGCTTTTGCGCTAGGGTGGTCCTCTTTGATCATTGAGGTTATTGATGGTAGGGTTGTTGTTGGCTTGATATGTGGTGTGATGAGTGTTTTGGCATTGATTTTGGATTTGCGGTGCGGGTGTATGTTAGCGTGGACCACTAATGACTACCTTGGCATCAACGATATCATCATTATTAACATTCTTGTTTCTTGCCCATGTTCGAGGTTTATCATTGTAATTTGATGGTGGGTGATTGTTTTGCTATTCATGATATGACGTTGATTCGGTGGGTTGGGTCGCGACGGCTCTTTCGATGCTGAGAGCCTTGGAGATCAATTGTTCATATGTAGTGATACCCTGAACCTTGAGGTGGAATGCTAAGTGGCTTTCAAGGTTGGCAATGATTGTGCAGACTTGTTGTTCTTCTAGCACGGTCCACTTACTCCGATTGGCCTTGGATCGCCATCGTTCAAGGAATGAAGCAAAAGATTTATTCTTTCCTTGTTTTAGAGCATATAGTTCTTCGAGACTGACATCTATTGCAATGTTACATGCGTAGTTTCTAATGAATTCATCTCTGATTTCTTGGAATTTTCTAATGCCTGAAGGTAAGCAAGAAAACCATTCTATAGTGGGGCGTACCAAGCTTCTAGGAAATAGCCACATTAGATAAGTATCATCGTATGCGACCTCCATGCAATGAACCTGGAATTCCCTAATGTGATCTTCTGGGTTTCCCATCCCTCGATATTTGTCAAATTTAGGGATCTCAAATCCCTTAGGGAATGGTTTCATTTCTAAGCTCCTATCAAATGGATAGGGACACAAGTTGCTTTGTGTTTTGGTTGTTCACCCCAACTGAAGGTTGAGCACTTGTTGTGATAACAACTTGAGTTGTGTCATTACATCACTTTACAGATCAGGGGGTGGAATTAATGTTTTTTGAGGTGTTTGAATCGTTGGTTGAATGGATGGGTTGGTTGGTGTGTTGTTCAGTGGTATTTGCATGTTCTCATGAGCGAAGTAGGCTTCTACTTGCTTTTGTATAAACAATGCTTGTTGTTGGTCTTGTTGTTGTTGTGCTAGGATTTGTGCTTGTTGTTACGCTTGTTGCTGGTCCAACAATATTTTTTGTTGTGCTTGTTGTTGTTCCCACAATGCTTGTTGTTGGGCTACCAATTTTGTTGCTTCTTGTTGCTCTTGGTATTGCTTTAGTGCTTGCTGATATGCTTGCATTTGTGTTGCTTGTGCAAGAAGTTGTGCTTGTGCTTGTGCTTGTGCTTGAGCTTGTGCTTGAGCTTGTACTTGAGCTTGTACTTGAGCTACTTGTGCTTGTGCTACTTGTGCTTGTGTTGCTTGTGTTTTTTTTGTTGCAATAAAATTTGTGCTTGAGTGACCCTTTGTGCTTGCAATGTTTGTGTGGTTTGGGTGGGTTGTTGTTGTTGCTGTTACAATAAAGCTTGGGATTCTTGCACTTATTGCACTTCTAATGCAGCTTGTGCGGCTTAAGCAGCTTGTTCCATGGCTTTTTGTTTCTGAACTTATTGGTATCCTCTTTGAAAAGCAACTTGCAACACTGCATCGTATTGGCTTGATGTGGTGAACATTGGTGGTTGTGGGGGCGGTGGTGGATTTGGAATGGTGGTAAGTGATGATGTTGTGTTAATGTTTTGGGTGTTGGATAATGGTATTGATGTGATTGGTCCTTGAGATACCATGCTTTATGATTTTAGGGGTGCATTTGATGATGTTGCCATTATTTGCACATTTATCATTTGTTGTTGCAGTATCATCGATAAATTTTGTGTGTTTGGTACAATGCTTTGATTGATGGTTGGGATGTAGGTTTGATTTATACCTAGTAGGGGAGGAAGCCCTAAACTGAGGAGTGGTGTGGATGATAATTGCAATGGTGGAAGAGGTGGAAAGGTGAGGGGTGTGAGTTGTTGTGAGAACGTTGTGGTGTCGAATAAGCCCCCTAGTCCGAACATATCTCCCTCTTCTTGTGAATTTGTGAGAAGAGGTGTTTGTGGTGCTTCATGAAAAGATGTTGATGATGGGTCATAATGAAAAGTGAGAGGAACATTTTTGTGTAATGGATTATGGGGGATGTTTTTTTCCAAAGTGGTGTTTGAGTCCAAGTTTTGATTATTAACAAGGGGGTGTGATTAAAGAGCATTAAGGAATGTGCTTCCCTTATTGACATTGGGTTGTGTTGGAGCAAATGATGTTGTGATTTGCAAGATGTTTTAGGTGATGTTTTGGGATGGAGGTGTAGATGAGATGGGTATGGTGGATGAGATTGGGGGGAATGATGTATCCACTATAATACTCACATCAAAACCCGAAGGTAACTTGGCCCCTTGTTTTTCTAGTTCAAGCATGTACAACGAAGGGTTAAGTCTCATCATGATGTTGATGATTCTATGGTTGTCCAGATTTTGGAGCATTTCTGTCATTTCCTCATGATATATTCCGAAAGTGAGGTCCCCTCCTTGATTTTCTTCTTGGGGATTTTGTGATGATGAGAGGGTCAACGGATTACTTGATTCAGCGGGATTCATTTCTGCGTTTGTTTGGCTAAGATTGCTTGAAGCAGGTGTTTTGTTTTTTGGCTTCCATACTCTTCTTGTATTGAGATCTCATTTGAACCATAAAACAAGGATCAATCTTCGAGAATATGGGAGATGAATCTCTTGATTCTTTGGAATGATCTCTATTTTATGTCCCAAAGTATAAAGTTTTAGGATGCCTTGAGGATAAAATGTGATGATGTTTAAGGATGGATGATATGGATGTTTTTGGCTTTTGATAAATCTTGAATGAAAAACTAGGACTTTGGATTTTGATTTTTGATTTTGGGATTTTGACTTTGGATTTGAGATTTTGTCCTTAATCTTGATTTTTGATTTTCTTTTGATTTTGAACAAAAAGACCCTAAGATGTTGGATGATGATCTAAGGGATAGCTTTGTTCAAAGGATGATAATTTGAATATGTGTGAGGAGAAGGATGCATCTACCCACAACTATTCAAACAAGATGATTTATTTTCACTAAGCATATAAAGAAGGATTCATCTACATACACTAAGTTTAGACAAGATGATTTGATAACTTTGACTAAGTATATGCAAAAGGATGCATCTACACATACCTAGCCAAAAATGTTTTGATAAATGTTTTCAAAGACTTTGGTCTCATTGATTTTGGTGATTTTGATTTTTCCACAAAGCCTAGTATTTAGGATGATTTCAAGATTTTCCAAAAGGTGATTGTGAGATGGATTTTTTTTTTATGTTTTGGAGGATGGATGAAAAAGATATTTTGATATGTTTTGATCCTAAGATGAACCTAAGAAGGAAAATTTGTTTGCCTAGATCTCGGTATTGAAGATCATGCATATGCTTCCTAATGACCTTTGTAACCAAGAAATGATTTCATTTGAACATTCATTTTTGGATTTCTAATCAATGATTTGTGCTTTGGGATTTGGAGTCTTCAAAACCTATGAAAGTTCATTTTTCTTAGCTTTGCTTAATGTCTTTATTTTACCAAAAATACTTTCTTCAATTAGGTTTTCAAACTAAGATGTCCAATGTCTTAATTTCTTCAAACCCCACAAGATGTGTTATGTGGAAATTTAATGAACTTAAGGCAAGGGTTTTCCTATTGTTTACTTAAGAATACAAATTGAGATATAATCCAATGCTTAGAAACCTCTAAGGACGTGAATCCCAAGGGAAAGCAATAATATATGGATTGAGTCAATTGTATTTGTCTTCAAAAGGGTTTGACATTTGAATGATAGTGTTAAGTATTTGTTTTCATGATGTTTTCAATCAAGCAATGCATTTGTAACCCAAGAACAAGTACAATCCTATGGATGTGTAAGACAATATTTGTTGGATTCCCACTTGGACAAGTCCAGCTATGCTTATCTCTAGCGAATGGTTAGATGCTTGACCCCACTAGCTCCCCTCCACGGTACTCACTTTTATGGGGCAACCAAGCATCAGCACCCATGAAACTCCCAGGGCATGTTTTCCAATTCTACTAGAAGACCGTAAAAGTGTGGGGCGGCTTTAGAATGACCGTTCTTGCACCAACAAATAGATAAAGGATTTTGGAAAATTCTAGCACATGGGTTTTAGTAAGAACTTTCCATTCGTAGGAGTTGACCCAACGTGGCAAGAGTCCCCTTTCGGATCCATCTTGTCAGAGTCAACCACATGATATTGGCGTTTCTTCCAATATCCACATTTATATCCCGGTTAGAAATACTCTTGGCTTTAGAGTGTTACCATTTGAGTCATTCCCTTGGGTGAGTACTTTTTCCCCAAGGTAGGCCCTCTAGGATAAACAAAAGTGAATGAAGAATAATATTTGTAACTCAATCAATCCTTGTTGGGAAACAAGAAGATAGAATATACACAACAAAGTCCCCACTTACACTCGCACAATAGTTTGTTCAATTTTTAAGCCCAAATCGAAGTGTGGAGGTGATTGCTTTTTCTTAACCTAAAGTCATGGAAAATTCATTTTGATTCTCAAGATCACTATAAAGTGCGAGAGAAGCACATACGTCCTTTTCCAATGGCTTTAGTCTAAGTAATCCCTCATGAAAAACACAACTACACTTGTTCTTTTTAAATCCTCAAAGCAATATGTGAGTTCATTTTAGAGCACCAAAAAGACAAGTGATAAACATTTGTTGAATTTGTTAATCCCATAAACAAAATCTAGTAAGTTGTTGATCCTATTGTTCATTTTACCCTTTGCAATAAATGGAATTGAAAAGTTCTTTTTAAGCCCAAATGAAAGCTAGTGTTCTAGAGATGAAAAGATGAAAAATTCCTAAGGAAGTGTTAAACAAACACTTAAGTGTATAAAAACACTTTGATTGGACAAAATATCATCACCATGCTCCTCTTCCCTTAGTTTTCGATCAACCTACAAAGGAGAGAAATAGTTAGGTTCTAGAAAAATACATAAATTAAAAAGCAGAAAATAGAGGAAGAAGTAACCATAAATTAAAAGCACATGCTAAAAATTAAATTTCTCCCTTTTACTATCTTCTAGCGTCGCAACTCATGAAGGCATCACTATTTTTTCCTCCTAGCATCGCTCTTACAGCGTCGCTTACTAGTCAATGACGCTCTCTACGTCACTGTTTCGCCCAGCATCGTAGTTTCTGCTAGCGTCGGAGTTTAGAAATTTTTTGAAACTTCTGCAAATCGGCGAATCTAGTGGCAGAGTTAAAAATTTGAATTCTTTGGTGGGATGAGCCTAGTAGTGCTAAAACAGCAACACTGACAAGCCTGCGGTGCTAAAACAACGATGCTGATGAGCCCATGTTGGAATTTCCTGTGTGTCAAGAAAATGTGGAAATTTTGAGGAAATGTTAGAAATGTTGATGTCAAGCCCTCCTTCTAGCACCAAATGTGCAAACCCTTTTCCTAGTTCCTGCAAAACAATATGAATAAACAAGTTAGACAAGGAATTGCAAGCCAAAAGAAGGATTCCCCATGAAATCCATTTGTAAACTCAAAATAAGAAAGAAAATAAGCAAGAACACAAAGAAAATGATGAAAACTAGATTCAATCCTAATTCAAATAGAAAAAACTTGATCCCATGGGGGAATTGGTGCTAATTTGATGTGAAAATTGGCCCTTTCCCAATTCCTATGATGCAAGATTTGAATGTTGAAGAGATTGTTGATCCACTTTTGATGAAAAGATGAGAACTCCAAGCCAAATCTGTAAAAAGCCTATCTAAGAATTTGAATGATGGATGGAAATGGCTAAGTATTTGAGCATGGCAACTTTGCAATGTTTGTGGATGATGAAATGAGGAGAGGAGCTCTTCATTTATAGGATTTCAAGATGGATGAATGCCCAAATTTGAGCAATGTGGGACTAACATTCATCTAATGATATGATGCCACTTGTCAAGCTATGAATGGATGATGGTTGTGCAAGATTTGTAGTTTGTGCCAATAAATGCCAATATTTGAAATTCAAATTTGTTGAAATGACATGTAAGAGGGAAGGGAAAATGCAATAAATGCCACTTGGCTCTTGGCAAAGGACATGTAAGAGGTTTTAAATTCCTTGTTGGATGTACATGTTGACTTGGAATTTTTGAATTCTAATTGAGAGAATATTCCAAAAGATGCCATGTGAGGAAAATAGAGATTTAATAAATGAATTAAATCTATTTTCAAGTGCAACTTGCATTATGTAGAGGATGTGACATGAGATGAGGTTAAATTGATCAAGGGTTTAATTAATTTAATAGGAGATTAGATGATGTGACTTATATGACTTAGATTTATGGATTTATTTAAATTAGATAAGAGAGGAATATGATAAGAGGCTAGTTAAATAAATATTTTGATTTATTTAATCAAAAGGGATGGTGTTAGATTAAATTAAATAAGGTTTTAATTTATTTATTTAATGGACAAACTTTAGAGATTTAATCAAATAAATTGATTATTTAATTAAATAGGGATAATTAGATCAGATGGATTGATTTAATTAACAAGAGAAAGTGACTTATTTAGACAAAATAATTTATTTAATTAAGAAATGAATATTGATGAATTTAATCAGATAAGGGAATTTGATTAAACAGTTAGATGGAGGGATGATTTAGGAAGAAACGATGTTAGCAAGTCAGGATAATATGCATGATGTCAATCAGTATATTTTCAATGTCTACAGGCTCAAACCAAACCGCATTCGAAATAATGTGACGCATTCAAGGCCTCAAATGATGCATTTTCTTGTCACAAGTAGAACCCTGATACAAAGTCAAATCTGAGTCTAAACTTTGTCAATCTCTTGTCAAGCACTGTTTCGAAAGGAATTCTATCAAAAACCAACTTTGAAATTGCTCATAAATTTTTTACCATTAGTTTACATTCTTGATCATAGGCTTCATCTTTCATTTTTCTTTTAGTTGCATACATTAGGCATTAGCTTGTCCCTAGGTTTTAATACTTGCATACTTTGGATTAGGCAAACCTCAACACAATTTGCAAATGTCATTGCTTTCGAAGCTAGGTTATATTGGACTTAATCATCACTCCCTTTTTTAGTCATTATCCCTTTTGTGAGATTTTTCCAATTCAAAAGTCTAGTTAGGAAAACTCACTAGTCATTTTGACCTTGTCATCTTGTCATTTTCAACAAGTCCTTTAGTAACTGAGATCGAAAACAAAGATTGAGCTTAGAAGTACTTAGGTATCCTTTTCTCAAATTGCATTCTAAGTTTAGAAATTGCATATTTTATTCCCAAAAATCCCAAAATATTATTCATTCTAGTCATCATTTTGAACTTAGACCTTGCATAGTGCCATCCTTGCATTTAGTTGTCATCTTCATTTTGAGCAATCTCATTTTATGGTGGAAACTAGACTCCAAAAATAGAAACAAAAAATGGAAAGCTTTCGACAAGACCCCACTTCCATTGTCAACAATCCCACGTATGACCCAAATTGGACTTTTAACAATCCATTTGTCAACACAAACAATCAACCTCTCACGAAAATACCATCCTCATCAAACAGTCCCTTTAAACCATTCTTACGTAAGGATGTATATGGACAAATACTTGAGGAAAAAGTAAAGGTAGCAGCACAAGACCCAGATGCCTCTCAATTCGTGGAACAAATGGTCCTATATGATAGAGACAAATATTTGGTCATACTCTTAAGTCAAGGAGCCAAATTACCTCAAAGATTTCTACATTAACACATTGAGACCAACATCTTCAGACCCTAATTTCAACAACGTGCATAACATGTCAAATAGTGGTCAATCTCCAAATACTATGAGCAATACTTTCTTTGAAACTACAACGAAAATGCATGCTACATCCAACATGCCAAACACCTCCTACTTAATAAACACTACATCCATTGGAGGATCACAATCTATCACAGTGCCCACAATATCCACAACCATTAGGGGAAATTTACATAAAAAATGGGCCTCCTAAGGATGACATCATTAGCTTTTTAAGTTATAAAAAATTAACTAAAAGATGACATCAACCTATACGGTGACATCATCCAAAATAAAAATAAAATTATTTATTTTATAAAATAAAACTTTCTAAAATCTTATGAATTAACTCATGATGGTTAATTTAACTCTACATATCCTATTCTATCTCATTCCTCTTTCTAAATATAAAATATTCATTTTGTTTTTTAGATTTATATTCTTAAGTTCTATTAAGTTCTATTATAGAAATTTTTATATTTTCAAAAAAAAAATTTATTCTTTAAGAAAAAAAATATAAAAGACATTAAAAAATCATAAAAATAATTTATGAAGTGTTGCAAAAATAAATAAAAATTGTAATTATTTTTAATAATTTCAAATATTCTAATATTTAAATGTTTAGCATCTAAATATTCTAATATCAAAATTTTATTATTTTAAATTTTTCGGTGGCCTTTTATAAGGGTGCACTCACTTTGTGTGACACACTCCTTCTTTTAAAGGGGGGCGCTCACATTTAGTGGGCCCCCTTATTATTTTAATTTTTTTTTAAATATATTTTAAACTTTTAAATACATATATTTTTTAAATACATTTTAAACTTTTAAATATATATATATATATATATATATATATATATATATATAATATTTTAAACTTTTATATATATTTTTAATTTTTATTTTAAAGAAAGACCGTTTAAAAGATTACTTTCTTTTTTGCTAATTTTCATTATCTTTTACTTTGCCACTTTTTAAATAATTTTAAAAAACAAATAATCAAGAAAAGAAAGTGAACTCAACTTTTTAAATAAATTATAATAGAAATATAATTTACCAAACTTGAGTTTAAGAGTTTTTAAATAAAAAATAAATAATGAAGAAAGTGAACTTGAGTTTTTTAATAAATTCTAATAGAAATATATGTTACCATTTTTAAAAAATCATGGACTTCATTTTTTTAAGGAATTATAATAGAAACGTGTGTCCCCACTTAACTCATGTAGTTAAGTAATTTATATTTTTTATAGTTAAATAATTTGTATTATATGAGATAATTTTTCCTTTTTAGATTTCCTTAGGAGGCCCATTTTTTATGTAAATTTCCCCTAATGATCGTCACAATCGGCGGGAACCACCTTCGGCTCCTCGGCAATGTGGGCAAGTTACTCTAATCCTCTTTTTACCACTACGGTAAATGCCATGGGGGCATCGTCAAGTCATACCAATCCCTCTTTAACAGCTACATTGAGTACCATGAGTACACCTTTGACATATCCTCTCATTGGTATCTACCAAAATCCTTTGGGTGGGGGTAAATGACATATATTTATTCAAGGACAACAACAAAATGTGAACACATCAACACTGTCTAATACCATCAAATCCCAAGGACCAAATATGACCATTCCTCTTGTCCAAACCCAACAATTTGGACAAGGTAGTAAAAAAATAGCCCATGGCATCATTAGCACATCACAATGTTCACGGTCACCATATTCCCCAAATATTGACACAAATGGATGGGGGACACATCCCAACCTACTCATCCCACATTCATACTCACCAACATACCCCCAATCCAAACACATCATACATGTCACAACAATCCATACCACCACAATACACTAATATCCACACACAACAAATGGGGACCTATGGTGTACCAATCAATCGAATGTATGGGACCAAAAACGACCCTATAATAGATGCCTTACAAGCAAAACTAATGGTTCTAGAGAAAACTATCTGAAACATACAAATATCAGGCAAGAAATCAGAAGTGTCATATGATCTAAACATATACCCATTCGACATGAGCTTATACATGCCACCATTTCCTCTGGGATATGTGTCACCCAATTTTATAAAAGACAAAGGCAAGAAAAACCCCATCAAACATGTTCACGAATTTGCAACCAATTGTATGGATGTTGCCTATAAACAAACATACTTGATGAGACTTTTCTCTAAAAGTCTGACAGGTCCTGCCCTTGAATGGTTTTCCACTCAAAAGGATATCCAAACATGGGATGAGCTTAAACATCATAAAGAATTACGTATACAACATTGACATGGACACGTCTATCACTAGCTTGTGCAATCTCACACAAGAGGATGTTAGTGAGACATTCATCCCATTCTTTCAAAAATGGAGAAGTCTAGCTAGTTGGTGTCACATTGACATACCTGAAAGGGAAAAGGTGGACATGTTTGTTCAAACACTTCTAGGTCCCCTAAAATATACATTACAAGTGCATTGTTGCACAACCTTCACAGACCTAGTTGAAAAAGGGGTCCAGATTGAGAAATCCCTTATCATAAAGGGAGAGCTAAGATACAGTCCAAAAAATGCAAATGATAATCCTCCCACCGACAAGAATAAATACTGGGTCAAAAATAAACACATTACAAATGGGGGTATTGTTGACGCCAAGGATGCAAACACTGTGGGTCTTGTACTGGCCCTAAAAGGGGTTCAACAACAAAACAAACCAATAAAAATATTGACACCCCCTACCAATGTCCCTTCAAACAACCAGAGTAGCCAAAATAATCAAGGACAATACTGTCAAATGAGACAATTTCCTAGGGGTTGCACATGCACTCCTTTGGTTGAACCCATTGAGGAAGTCCTCAAGAAATGTCTTCAGAATGGTGTCATCATGCTTCAAGAACCAAAACCATATGACCCAAGACAATTCAAACTAGCATGGTGGGACGATAATGCATTTGTGATTATCATTAGGCAAAAGGACATAAAACTGCTACATGTCGACAACTAAAAAACTTGGTACAAGACCCTATCAAGAGTTGTATCATTGAGGTAGGTCTATCACAATTCACCTCCAATTCAGACCATACTATTCATAAGAACCCACTACAATACCATGGTTCTCATAATGCTTCCATGTCAAGTCCACAGATAAACAATAATCATGCTAACTTCGCTTGAGCCAAGTATGACTATTTTGGTGGGCCTATTAGAAATAATGTCTAAACTGACAATGAATACATCAATACCATTACGGTCAAGAGAGCACCTCAATGCAATGCTACTACTCGAAGTGGCAAGGTCACCATAGCTAGTCCTCCTCCCGCTAGGAAACCCAAAATCACCATACCTGGCCCATCTATTAAATAGTCAAAACCCACCTCGACCACAAAGCAATGGAAACCAAAGAGTCAGTTCAACCTTGTCGATCAACTTGGAAAAACTCTCGCACAAATTTCCATACTCGAGCTGCTTTGCATCTCTCCCATGCATGAGGCTATACTGGATAAAACCCTACAAGAGTCATTAGTCCCCAAGGATATTGATGTCAACCAATTTGAGACCATGGTGGGATACCTTACTATGCCTCACCATGTCACCTTTTCTGATCAAGACTACTCATCACCTAAGACCAACCACAATGATGCATTGCACATTGAAACCTTCATCCATAAGCACAAGGTCAGAAGAGTTTTAGTAGATGGCGGAGTAGGATTGAACATATGCTCCTTGAAATTGGTTAAGGCTCTAGGATTTTCTGATGCATGCATAGACCCTACAAAGAGTATAGTGATCAAAGCATATGATGACGAAGAATGCTCTTCATGAGGCATTATATCTCTTCCTATCAGAGTGGGACCAGTCATTGTGGATACAACCTGCCAGGTCCTAGATTTGGAATTACCTTACAACATCTTGCTCGGTCGCCCATGGATTCATGCCTTAAAATTTGTTCCATCCACATATCACAATTGCTTAAAATTCCCATTTGACAGCACATAAATCAATATATATGGTGACCCTAACCCTTTTAAATACTATACCTACCTAAATGGTATTTCTGAAAACTGAGTACCTATCAATCGAGAGGCTTCTAGCCCCTCATCTTCCAAATACATTGATCCATCCACACTCGCATCATCTTCCACATCCACTATGTCCACGTCTTCCACCACACCACCATCTTCTGCAAACCCTAAGGTTGAACCCATTGTCAAGATCCAAGACCTCGGTTCTAGAGAATTCAAACTACACATAGCATTAGGCATAACAACCATACCCAAGTCCCCAAAGGTCTATGGTCGGCCATGTTTTAGAATGGAACCCAAAGAAATTTTCAAAGTTCCACCAAAAATAGTTTTCATCAAATGGGGAGACATGAGTAACGAGGACCTTGCTGATATCACAAGATGGCTCTATAAGGATATTTTCACACTACCCCCATCACCAGTTAAGAAATATGGCAAGGGATATGACATAATGAAGGCTAAGGGCTATGATGGTACTAATGGCCTAGGAAGAAATAAAATTGGATGAAGAGAACCCATATAACCTTTCAAAATACCAAAGTATCTTGGATTAGGGTTTTGATCGCCCAACAATGACGATCGACATACCATTGGACTTTTGAGTGAGCGAGTGCATGCTTCAGAAAGTGTTGAGACCACTAAAGAAACCTTCACCAAAACTGGCTCCCAAGAGTGGGAATTTGGCTCTGAAAGATCCTTAAGTGATTGTTGCCTCGATGATTTGTTTGTTGAAATGGGGGAATTGACCTCTAAACAAATATTTTGGAAAACATTTAAAACTGATCAGGCATCTAATAGTCATAATTCCATTTCCCTCCATAACATACAAACCCCACCATCTAAGTCCCTTCAGTCCAATCCATCTGAAGTACCAGACGACACTAACAACCATGACTCTAAGTCCTTCACCCCATATTTTGACAATGAATATGAGACTAGTGAAGGAGAATATTGGATAGAGTCTGATTTGGAGTTGGATGATGATAATCTCATCCACAATATCAGTGAATCCATTTGCATTCTTTCTGCATCCTCCCCTTAATTCACCAATACTGATGATGGCATTTCCCTAGTTTATACTCAGCTAGTCGATTGGGATCAACAAGGCTCGCTAGTCCTTGACACATTTTAGAATGATGAGGCAATGGCAGAGTTTATGGGATTATGTGAGGGCATACCTAATGGTGATCACAAGTTAGGATTTTCCATTGATCTAGATTGCACAGTCTACTTTAGCGAGACTACTCTGTCCTTCAGTCGCAAAATTAAAAATAAAAATAAAATAAAAAATGAAACGTCTTTAGGTGAAAACTGAAAGGCACCTTCTGACGACAAACAAGTAAAAACAAAGGACATATCTATGGGTGAAAACCTCTTTGAGGCACCCAAAGATGGAGGACTGGACTTTCTTCCCATGCAACAAGAGAAATCAGCTATGCTTATAGAAGACACCATAGAAGACAACATATCAATGGTAGAAGATCCCAAAATGGTCCTCTTTGCTGCATCATTGACTGATGAAGAGAGACTGGAATTTCATAAATTCTTTGCAGAAAGTAAAGTCAACTTCACATGGTCCTATGCTGACATGCTAGGATTAGACCCAGAACTGGTTCTACACCATCTACCTCTGTTGCCTAATTCTAAACTAGTTAAGCAAAAGTTACACAAAATGCATCCTCAGGTTGCTCTATTGGTCAAGGTTGAGTTGAAGAAACTTCTAGATGTTGGATTCAAACGGTCTATTGATTATGCCGAATGGATATATAACCTTGTGCTAGTAACAAAGCCAAATGGGATGATTTGCATCTGTACAAATATTAGAGATCTAAATAAGGCATGCCCAAAAGATGACTTTCCTTTACCAAATATTGATATCATAGTTGACCTCACAGTAGGATACGAGATGCTATCCCTCGTGGATGCTTTCTTTGGCTACAATCAAATTAGCATTGCCCCAAATGACTAGCACAAAACCGCATTCACTTTCCCTTGGGGTACATACTGTTGGAATGTCATCCCATTTGGTCTAAAAAATGCAGGTGCCACATAATAGAGGGCTATGACCACAATATTTCATGAAATGATGCATAAAATAATGGAAGATTATGTAGGTGACCTATTGGCTAAATCAGTAACAAGAAAGGATCATATGAAGGTGTTAGACACAATTTTCAAGAGACTGGAAGAGTACAAAGTATGGCTAAATCTTAAGAAATGTGTCTTCGATGTAACATCAGGTAAACTCTTGGGATATATAGTTTCTCAAAGAGGCATTGAGGTCGATCCAGTAAAATTCAAAGCCATCATAGACATGCCTCCACCCAAAGGAATCAGTGAACTCAGAACTCTACAAGGCAGGGTACAATCTATTCAACACTTCATAGCCCAATTGGCTGACAAGTGTGACCCATTCCAATATCTGTTGCACAAAGGTATCCCCTTTGTGTGGATAGATAAATTCCAAGAATCCTTTTAGCAAATAAAAGAGTACCTATTGTCGCTGCTAGTCCTCATGCCTCCCATTTAGGAAAAACCTTTGATCCTATACATCTTCGCCACTAATTCAGCACTGGGGGCATTACTAGTGTAGAACGACCAAGAAGAAAATGAAAGAGCTATATATTACATTAGTCGAACATTGGTCAGGTATGAACTAAACTACACATCAATTGAGCAGGCTTGTATAGCTATAGTCTTTGCAGTACAAAAGCTAAGACATTATATTTTAAGCCATCAGACACAACTAGTAGCAAAGATCGACCCCCTCAAATATTTTTTAAGTAAAGCAGTGTTAACAAGATGTTTGGAAAAATGGGTCATGATTTTAAGTGAATATGACATTCAATATGTAGAAAGAAAGGCAATAAAAGGACAAGTCATAGCGGACCAGCTAGCAGACACACCTTTATAAAGTGATCATCCGTTAGTGGTAGACTTTCCAGATGAGTCGATATTCCATACTGAACCTAAGTCACCATTGGGACTTTACTTTGATGGATCCTACAAAAATCATGGCTCAGGGGTAGGAATCATGTTCATCACCCCTCAAGGAGACTCCATTCCTAATTCTTTCTGCATCGCTTTTCCATGCACAAACAATGTGGCAGAATACGAGGCACTAGTTACAAGACTTAGAATGGCAATAAAATGGAAAATCAGAGCATTACATGTCTATGGAGATTCTCAACTCGTCATCAACTAGGTTAATGATGACTATGACACAAAAGATGAGAAGTTGATTCCCTACAAATGGATGGTTGACAGTTTCCAAATGTACTTCCACATGGTGACTTTTGAACAAGTTCTGAGAGCATAGAACAAAGTGACAGATGCAATGGCTACAATAGGCTCTCTCCTCGATATTCCAAGCAATATGCCTCAGCTAGAATTCCTAATAGAACAATTGTTGGTCCTTGCGTATGACATTCTGGAGTCAAAGATGGTCTGTGAACTTGTTGATCCCAACTCTCCTTGGTACCAAGATATTTATGACTACCTTAAGTCTCAAACCCTTCCGCTGAACCTTTCCAATAACTAGAGGAAGTCCTTTATCTGAAAAGCCGAAAGGTATTCCATCATCAGTGACACCATTTACCGCCATAGCTTTGACAACACCCTCCTTAGATGTCTTGACACTAACGAAGCATGTACAACTTTACGCAAAGTACATGATAGTATATGCGGGTCTCATTCAAGTGGTCCTACTCATGCCAAGAAAGTAACGAGACTTGGGTACTATTGGCTGACCGTTGAAAAGGATGCAATAGAATATGTCAGGACTTGTCACAAATGCCAGATTCACAGTGATTTGATCCACGCTCCAGTGCAGGAACTTTAGTCAATCACTTCTCCTTGGCCCTTCACTCAATGAGGACTCAACCTTGTTGGCAAGATTCATCCTACCTCGTCAAATGGCCATAAATTCATTATCACCGCCACAGAGTATTTTACGAAGTGGATTGAAGCTATCCCACTGAAGTACATAATCGACAAACAAATATCCAAGTTCATTCTTAACTACATCATTTTCCAGTATGGCCTTCCACAATCCATCATCACTGACAATGGACGTCCATTTAAAAACCAAGACATTCATGAGTTATGTGAGCAATTTCACATCCAAAACTATTTTTCACCTCCATATTACCCACAAGAAAATGGTCAAGCTAAGGTGTCAAATAAAACCATTGTTAAAATCCTCAAAAAGACTATCAATGATGCTAGTCATGACTAGTATATATAACTCAACCTTGCTATGTGGGCTTACTGCACTAGCATTTGTACACCTGCAAGAGCCACTCCTTTCACCCTAGTCTTTGCAGTTGAGGCCATCTTTCCCATCGGGGTTGAAATTCCTTCGTTATGAGTCTCCCATAAGGGTTTAATTGATGAGGAGGAGTATAAACAATCGTGCCTGCATGAGCTGGAGATGCTAGAAGAAAGAAGGAAAAATTCCTTGAACCATCTACAAGCGTATCAGAACCGTCTCTATCATAGTTACAACAAGAAGGTTATGGCTAGGAAGTTTCACATTCATGACTTAGTTTTCATGCATAACCCTAAGAACCAGGCTGACAGAGAAAAGTCGAGAAAGTTTCAACCAAACTGGTTGGGTCCTTACATCATCATATCTTCTTTTGGTTCTGGAGCCTATTAGCTGGCAACTCCAGATGGTGAAAAAATGACAAGGCCTATCAATATTTTACATCTCTAAAAGTTCTACGCATAGCATCAAGAGATCGAGCTAAAAACTATAAAATACAAAAAAAATGAAAAATGGTAAAAATCATTGCCTTGATGGAAACCTGGCAAACAAGCATCTTGGTAGCACCAAAAAAATTAGAAAAATGATTCGTCCAATAGTGAAAACCTGGCAAATAGGCACTTTGGATAAGAACCATGGTGAAAACCTAGCAAACAGGTGCCATTTGTAATCAATCATCGCTCTGCCATCTACTGTTACTTTGTCTGCATTGGCCTAGGATGAAATACATTTCCTACCATTATCATGCCAATTGCCATGACATCATACCCTTCCTCTCATGGTTGATAAACGATTGACATCAAGTCCTCTTTCATGTCCATCCGGTACTGTAGGCACACCCCTTCTCACGTCCTTTAAATTTGGATAAGTCTTGGACCTGACTGGGGGAAAAAAAATTATCATGTCACTGTAGTGGATGTCTCGCCTAGTTTTGACAATTGCTAAAAGTCTCAAAAAAGACCAAAAACATCACAAAAAGTCCTAAAAAAAGACAAAAACATTGCAAAAAGTCCTAAAAAAAAGACTTAAAACATCAAAAAAAGTCTTGAAAAAAGACAAAACCATTACAAAACGTCCTGAAGAAAGACCTAAAAATCAAAAAATGTCCTAAAGAAAACCACAAAAAAACATCAAACTACTCGAAGAGCACAAACATAGAGTCATCTCTTGTCAAAGTTCATCATGTCAATCAATCAGTCTTTGTCATTTGTCTAAACTACATTGTCTTTGCACATTTGCTACATAGGCAAGACTCATTTTTGAGTCCCTAAGACATTAGGTCAGTCCTTTTAGGTTTTCTCCTCCCCCGCCACATCCTCTTGCCTCAGCTGCTCCTCCCCTGCCACATCCTCCTCCTGTCTCTCCTCCTCCACCACATCGTCCTCCTGTCTCTCCTTCGCCAATGGTTCCTCTTGTCTCCCCTCCTCCCCTCCTACCTCAGTTGCTCCTCCTCCTCTCTCTCCCTCTCCTCAGCTACCTCTAGGATAGCATCTAGTGCTACTCTTGCCACATGTGGGTGCACCCTCTGGCCCTATCTTTGACCATCTCTCCTCTATCTTTGGCCGTCTCCTCCATCATCCCCATCATCACCATCATCCCCACCCTGGACTCCATCCCTGCCTCCATCCCGACCTTTGTCCCTCCCTCAACCTCCATCCCTACCTCCATCCCTCCCTCATCCTCTGCCCCTATCATCATCTCTACCTCCTCGCCTAGCCCTCGGCACACGTGGTATGATGGACCACCTGTCCATGGGTGTTGGCCCATCAGGATCTGTCAATGGCACTAGTCTATGTGCCTGCCACCATAGGTCATAATCCGCTATGGTCCTAGAATCTACAATCCCACCTCTCCATCCCCACGACTAGGCTCCTAGCCAATCAATCTACTGCTCTGCAAAGGCTATGGGAATCGTTGGCCCCCAAGCTGCCCCTCAGGAAGACCAAGCATACTCAGCTGTCCTCGTTGGTACACCTTGCTACTCTCCAAACTATCACAGGACATGATGTGGAAGGTACATCTCTATGATAAGCTGGCTCTACACTATCCTGGCAATCAGGTAGCGGTACTGTCAAAAAAGACTGAGATGATCCACCTCATCATCCCACTGTTAGCAGTCTCTTTATGGCCTCCAAATAAATGACACCATAGTATCGATCTGATGCTTCCACCAACCATTCTCACCCATCCATGTATGTTGTAGAGCACCAACATAGTAATAGGTGTAGGGCATCCCCTCGGCCAGCTGTGGTCTTTGAATCAACAGATAAAATATAGCTATTTGCTCTTAGGCCCAAATCATCATTAGTGTGGTCCAGAAAGAGATACTCTTTGCCCTCCGATAAACAATCTCGTGCAGCTGGTGGTAAAATGTGCCCAATAAACATAGACCCCAGGCATAAACTTTCCTATCCCACCTCATCCTAATGAGGACGTCTCCCCAACCAATAGGGAACCCATGTCTGTGATGGTCAGGAATCAATATCCCGCCAATAAGTGTCGCCAAGAATGCATCAAAACGAGCATAGTGCTCCACCATAAACTCCTAATGGATCTCGTATCCCTAGATGCCGAGTCCTACGCCCTCATCTTGATAGTATGCCTTGAAGGTATGCTTGCCATGGTGAAGGTTGTAGATGATCCGCTCTCCTCGGATCAGCACATGTAGAATGTGATACACATCCTCCAGTGTGATGGTCGCCTCTCTCGTTAGCAGGTGGAAAGAACATGTCTCTAAGTGCCAACGCTCATATAGTGCAGTCAGTAGTCCCCTATTTTCCTAAATAGCAGGCATATAGGTGACATAAAACAAACCCAGTGACATCAATCATTGCCACTCTCGCAGGCTCAGTTGATCAACAAACTAGAAAGTCATCAGTTTGCTCTCGCATGTGTATATTGACACAAGCTGTCTCTGCACAAAGCCAAACAATGAGTCAGTACCTTCTAGACAATTGTCAGTATCATCAAAAAACCATTTCAAATTCAAAAAGCATGAAAATCAACCCTAATGAAAGTCAACATCAAATGCATCACGTTGGCTGTGATTGCGTCGCAAAACAACGAATGTGTCATTTTGTACTTCAAATGCATTGTAACTTGTCAATTATGTCGTTCAATAGCTCAAATGCATTACATCAAAGCACTTGCATCATGATATATGAAACTTGTGTCGTTTCATTCAAATGTGTCACTTGAATAGGCGATTGTGTCGCAAAAAGATAATTGTGGCATTCTAACCTTTGAATGCGGCTCAAAAAGGCGAATGCGTTGCAGTTTTTTGTCAAATGCGTTGCAAACCCTCAGCTTATCCTAAACTACCCTTGCACTTGCGTCACGACACATCAAATGTGTCAAATGTGAAATCGAATGTGGCTTACGCGTACGCATATGCATCACGGTGCATTCGTTGTTCATCCTAAAACCCTACTTTTGACACGCAAAATGAGAAAATTACAAACAGTGTTAGGGGTACATACCGCTGGCTCTGAGCCCTCTGGCCACTTGTAGGTCTACATAATCTCACCCCAATGCTCTGTGACTGGAATCACCATATTCATTGCACTCCTTTTTTCTTTGAGCTCTTGAAATTTGCAAATTGAATAGTGAAAATGAATTGACTTTTACCCCTTTGTCAACCTATTTATAAAGTCAAAATGGCATTTGTAAACTAGGTTATTACTAGAGGCTCATTTGACAAACTTTGACCACCACGTTGGCTATCTCAAACGTGTTAGAATCTGAAACTGTCCACGCCATCATTTTTTTGGTCATCAAATTGATTTATCGGGACCCTTCCCAAATTTTTCTGCCCCTGGCCCAAAATTTGAAAAATTTATCGAGGGGGCATTGATACTCTACAGCTTGGGGCATGGATTTGACTTATTTTCTTTGTCACAATGTGACATGCTACATCATGACAAAGAGGGGCAAAATGTAGACATAAAAATGACCTAGGCCTGCAAGCTCTATTTTTACCACTTTCGTCCTAGCATAATTATGACATTTAATTATGTCTTTGGTCCACATTCATCTATTAATTAAATAATACATTATTATTTAATTAATTCATGTCTATGGTATTCTTCATGATTATTAAATAAATAAATTATATTTATTTATTCAATATGTCACTAAGGGTCTATTATCTGCTTACAATTAAATAAATTTATTAATTTATTTCATTATCATTATTCATTTATTCTTCCTGATTATTAAATAAATGAATTTTGTTTATTTATTTAATATGTCACTAATTCTCATAATTAAATGAATTTATGGATTTATTTAATTAATTAATCTTATCTTCTAAATTAAATAATTATCTTTAATTATTTAATTGTCAAAATTAATATTCCTCTCATTTTAAATAAATGAAATTATTTAAAATGTCATCACATTCGTAACTATCAATTCATTTTAGAAAATAATCTAAAAATCGATTATTTATTATCTCAAAAAATCCATATTTTGAATTAATTTAATTCAAAATGATATTGTTCTTCCAAAAATTAACTAATTGAACAAATTATTGATTTTTCAAGTCTGATCTTCAGTTCAACTCTTATTTTCTTGATTTTTCGAATCTCACAAATCAGGCAGTCTTTATCTTCTTGATTTTTGAAAATCTTTATTTTCTAATTAATTATCTCATTTATTCTCCATCGCCGATTCGATCTTCTTAGATGACATCTCGACCACTCGTTTAAGGATTTTTCCCTAACCCTGATTAGGGATTGTCAGATTTAATCTCATCCTCTAATTTTAGGTCTTTGTCGAAAGTTGATCTCATCTGTTCATTCAAAATGGAATTTTCTATAAAATGCTATTTTGCTCATTTTTACATTACACACTTAGATTTTATTATTTTGGTGCATTAATATTAGATTTATTTAGCATTTGAGAATCATTTTGTCATAGGCACATGCATAGGCATAGTTTATTCCAAATCCTTCAAAACTTGCATAGGATAATGTCATAGTCGAAATGCTCACACACTCAATCTGAGGGCATCAATCACATGCTACAAGCTAGGAGGGGCTATGGAGGTAATCATGGAAGATTCGAGGAATAGGTATAATCATTCTTTTATTTAATTTCCTTTGTACTTCATAGTTCTTTGGGTAATAGTCTTTATTGATTTACTAACCTAAAATTAACCCATAGATACAAAAGTATTATGAGGAAATGTCCCATTTTGGACCACTGAATGATAAGCATTAGGAGCTATAGGATGACTTAGAGGGACTCCATTTATGTTTGGGGTAGGGTAATTGTTCAATCCATTTCCACCATTTGTGGATGATCCATTTCTGAGATGTTTCATTTCTAAATTTACACTTACGACTTCAACATAGACTTCGAGTAAAGTAGTGGGAGGATTTTCCCTTCGCTTCACAAACATAGCAATTAAAAGATATACTGTTGTATAATAAACTATTTTAGAATAAAAATCATCCACTAAATAAGGTGCTTACAACCTAGAAGAAGCATTTTGAAACCTATCACTAAAAGTAGCTATAGGTTCTCCTTCGAACCTCTTGATTTGAGAAAATTTATGATATAGCAAAGTAGGGTCAGTCGGTGTTCTAAATCTAGCTAAGAATTGACTTTACATTTCCTACCATGATCTGATAGAATTGTGAGGTAGATTGATATACCACTTGTAAAATTCATTGTTCAAGGTGTATGAGAAAAACCTACATACAACATCTTCATCTTGAATCCCCACTCTAAAGCACGTATCCTTAAAGATACTAATATGTTCTTCTACATCTTTATGAAAATAATATTTGGGACACAACTTATCAAGATTTTTTGGCAAATCATTGTAGACAAAAAATTGAATCCTTGACTCTACATTAAATAATTCCATCACTATGGAGGATGGTGGTACGACAATAATCAAATTCTTGTAACTTTCACTTACACTTCCATAATTTTGAGGTCTAGATGATGTTTGACCACTGAGCTCGACTAAAGTCACATGAGGATCACTAGATCAAGATCTAGTGACTCTATGAAAATCCAGTTTAAAACCTCACAAAACCACAAAAGACAACAATAGGTCCTCCTTCTAGTGCGAGTTCTTGTTGATGGCGATGTCACTCATAGCAACATGGAGAATAAAAATCTTCATAGACAAACTGTGAAGAGCCCTATCATTCTTGAAAGATATGAAATAAAGACAATCTAAAAGGGGAATCTATCTTAATAGGGAAAGATTAGATCGGTTCAATCCTAAGTCTCAGGTAATCAGGTCTTGACTGTACTAGGTTCACTCCAAGGTATGATGTGATATTGTTGTTAATCTCAAAGGGAATACAGTCATTTTTGGTTTCATTAAGAATCATAAGTGTTTTACACAATATTTCCAATTCATTCATAAAAATAACATCATGAAATTGAAAGATTTAAAATAATATTTCATGAACATCAACAATTTCTTTGCTATAAATTAAGTATATTTAGCATTAGGCATTCAACAATCTCATAGGAACGAAATATTTTCAATAAATTTTCATTCATTTATCTATTTTTTAATACATTTTCAAGAATTTAAACATCTATTCTAAAATAAAGCATAAAAATACTAAAAATTAAAATTTCTCCCACTTATTCTCCACACATGCCCAAAAGAATTGACCAAATCAAAGCAAACTACTTTATACTTCACCAGATTGCTTCACAGCTACATATAAAACTATGTGAGCTTTTAAAGAGAGGGGTTTTCATTTGGACACCGAGTAGGTTTTGTATGCACCCTTAAATGTTGCATCACACAGTTTTGTCCAGCTGAACTAATGAAACCAACTACAAAAGATTCATGATATAGGTAGCTATCAAATTGGATGTAATATTGATCAATGTCTAGGTGCATATAAGTTTTTACAATGGAATGATTAAGAAAATAGGAAAAAAGAACAAAAATTAGAAAGGTTTTGGCACTTCCAACATCCACAAATTCTGAACTTAAAATGAACATAAAGTAGTAAATGGCCTTTTACAGAAACAAGGCCCCAAGAGTTCAACTAATATCACAAGAATAGGGCTTCCAAACTACACAATTAGTATATAGTTGTCCTACATTGACAACAAATTATGAACTATTGATCTTTATAAATCTAATGGTTATAGGGTGGTTTTAGACGTTTAAGTTTGCAAGCCTAGCACTCTCTGCATTTCATTCTAGAATGCAACTACAACCATACATCAAATTTTCATTGAACAGTTGAGTAATTTATGATATAAACAATAAACATGTGTTTTAAATTTGTTTTAAACTTTAGTGCACTAGGATTGACATCAAGGGCAAGGGGTTGGTAACTTAACGTTGCAAAGGACTTAATAAAATGAATAATGATATCAAGAACCGAGGGATAAGGTCAACGAAAAATTAGAAATCAATAACATTTCGGTAAACCCTAACAAGAGTGACAACTTTTAGTGTCATAATGTTTTTTGTCAATTTCATGGTAACTTTCTTTATTCATTTGTATTGCTTTATGTTTTATTTTTGAATCTGCATGTAGTTATTTCATAAATAGATAATATTTAATTTCTTAAAGGAAAAAAAACTGATTTGAATAGATTCATAGACATTAAACTTAGAAAATAATTATTTACTGTAAATGAATAACAAAGAATAACACAACCATTTATTTTATTACAACTGAATTACAATGTCACATTATTACATATCTTTTTAAAGATGAGTAGAGTATGCAAGCGCCAAGCTTCTATTTTGTATAAATAACATATGTTACTTTACATAATACAAATACAAGTGTAAGTGCCAAGCTACTATTGGACCGCTAGTGACAACGTAATACAAATGTCACTCTGAAAAATAAATGCATGGTGATGGCACTTGCCCAGTCAAACATGCACTCTAAAAATAAATTCATGGAACTTGCTTGGTCAACCATACACTCTGAAAATAAATGCATGAGAATTTCTTGGGAAACCATGTGCTCTCAAAATAAATGCATGGGGCTTTCCTGGTGAACCATGTTGGGGAAATGGGAGCTATGAAGATACAAAATGTACTTATTCCTTTTGAGAACTAGAGCCATACAGAAGACGAGGAGTAGTAAAATTGCTCTCATCTTTTTCATGCAGACTCCATGCACTAGGATAGCACTTATCTCCATCAAAGCTCCTCATCCTGGTTCAAAACCTATCTGAGAAGTCAGGTCAACCGAATCAACTTCTTTCCAATTCCACCCATTTTAAACTTGATGGAAATTGGGTTTTTACTCTGTAACTACATAACTAGAGGTAGGATAATTTAGACTATCCCTAATAATATGTAAGACCCTGACTCGTAGGTACTCAATACAATCCTAGTTTGTTATATGCCTTTCTGGAATTGATGATTAGATGTATTATGGATGATAAATAAGGAGATCTTTTGGTGATATTCTTGCATTTAACTTTGACATTTTGTTTATTGTCACTACCATGAAGGTGGAATGCACTCATATATTGTGAAAAGCTAATTGAAATTTTAAATGGATTATTATATAGATAAAGTATAAAATATTTAGTTAACAAATTTATGTGATCAAATTCTTTCTTATAATTGTGTTGGTATTGTGCAGGAACGTAACAGTGTTAGCATGGGAAGGGTGAACCATTGAGAGAAAATTAAAAGACTCTTCTTGAGGGTATAAATTTGACCCCCTTTTAGAGCTTAGAAAGAAATAAAGTTAACATGTTGAAGTGGTGAGGGTTGATATTAAAGGGATAATTTATTTCTGAGTTGAGAGGGTATTTGGTAATCTTTCATGTGGGTGTAAGTGGGGTTAGGGGTTAGGAACCCTTATCCGAGTTTGAATTTCGGATGGGTCCTTAAATGGGCCTTTAAAGAGGGTTTTTAGTCAATTTCCTTGTTTGGGATGCAAAAAGAAACCCCCTAGGGTCTATACCATAGTGGTAGGGGTCAAGTGGGCATATAATAGTGCCCGAAGGACATGATTTGACCCCTAAAAAGTCCTCATAATGGAAAGTAACGAGTTTTGAAGAAAGGATGGGATGGAAAGATGGAGGGGTTGTCCAAGTACATGTTTCCTCTTTAATATGGAAAAGACCCTAATTGATAGAGGTAGGTACACTCCACACTTCCCCATCCAAAAAGGTTGCAAGTTTAAAATCCTATATATCTTGGAGAGGAAGGAAGAGGAGGGTGTTACCCACTTCTCTTGGAGAACTTTAGTGAAGATGGTAGCAAGAATGAGAAAATGGGAGGAGTCCACCTCTTGGGAAAGTAGTGAAGGTTTGGCTAGAAGAGGAATGATGGATAAAATAGCTCATCACTTCACGTAAAAGAAAAGAGATAAGTTCTTTTTTCCATTTACTTGTTTATTGTAAGAAGGTGTCATATTGTATACATCATGGCTGAAAAATAGAAAGTAGAGAACCTAGATGCATGAAATTTGTGCTATGTAATTTATTCCTTTGTAAAAATGAGAAAGGACTGGGTGTTGTCATAATAGTGGTTTACAATTCCTGAGAGGAACGAATTTTAGCTGAAATCACATACTTTTAGAAAATATAATGATTTAAGCCTTAAAAAGTTCCATTTTAAGGATTCCAATTAAAGAGGGTTTGATCAAATCACCTTAGATCAAACCCCCTTGGATATAACCTCACTAGTTTTAAACCATACCTATAAATGCATCTCCTTTACACCTATCAAAATGTTGATAAAAAATCACTTTTGATTTAGATTTTGGGGGATCAAATGAATTCATTTAACATTTATTTCAAATGATTTTGGTCTTCCTCAGAACAAGCTATCCAATGAATATAATTTTAATATGTTTTGGTTTTGTTATGTATTTTTTTTTTAAGTTTTATTAAACATAGGTTTTTCATCGAAAATGAATTTCTTTGATCTTCACATGTGTAAAAATAGAAGATTATCAAAAGAAAAATTAAAAAATATAAGTGCACTAGATATTGAAGTCCTTGATCCAACAAAAAATTAAATTAAATTTGGACATATACAAAAAGTTACCGTTATCTGATGTGTTTGAATTGTAATTCGTTTGAATTTGAAACTTGATTAAGGAAAAATATTCAATAAAAGTTATCCCGAAGTGGAAGCACTAGATATCAAAGTTACAAATCTAAATTTGAAAGAATTAGAATTTTATCCTTAATGGAAAAAAAGTTATACGTTATACGGTGTGGCCACTTTTAAAAATGTTGTTTTCAAAGAAATCTATTTTCGTGGGAGATAGAAAAAGAAGTGTAATTTGATTCCAAAAATTTTGAAAAAAATATTTTTAGAATCTATAGACAAAATTTGATGAGACTCTAGTTTGCACCATCTTCAAATTCCTCACAGTTTAGCCGCTATAGGTGCCCAAATGTGAAGATTTAGTTAAAAATAATAATTTCAGTGTCCAGTTTGGCCAAAAATTGTAAACCACTATTATGGGATCACCCGATTCTATTTATCATCATGGAGCTAAGATAATTTCTTGCTCAGGGGTATGGCTAGAGCCCATGAGGCTCCATGATGCCATTACGGTAGGGTGGAGAGCAAGCCTTATGTAGTGGTTTTTTATCTATTTCATTTCAATGTAATACTGTAAAGATGAGAATTGTTTTTAGTAAGTCAATAGTAGTTTTTGGAAAGTGAAACAATAGGAGGAGCAATCTAATTGTGAGTTATTGTTGTAACAAAGAAGAATAGTATTTTGTAAAAATAAATAGAAGAATGAAACGAGTAATTTCATTGGTGTGTTGATCCTCAATTCTGTGATTATAATTTATAATATTGGGGTTCTTGTTGTGTATTGTTGCATTGAAGAATTGATATAAAATTAATTGAAAGTTCTGATTTCTAAACTTTATAGTGGGTATTGAGAGGGGTTTGCACAAAATGGTGGTGATTTCTTTTATGTGGAATAAACACACTTAGTGTTCAACTATGTTGTACATGTAGATATATGAATATTGAAGGAGTGTGGACATCTATGTTCTTACACCTTCAAAACTCTCATTGGGAACCTTCATGTCAAAATTTATAAGCAAATAGCTAAAAAGACAATTAAAACAAGTTGTTTTCCTTTGCTATGCAAATTCATCAAACAATATTAAAAGGAAGAGAAATGATCAAAACCAACCAAACCTAAACTATGAATATTTAAATCTCTATGTTGTTCACTAACTTTGAAATAATAGGAAATAGTACACAGGAGCTACAAACACGAACAAAGCTATATTTGCTAATGAAATGATTTATTTTTAGAATTTGCAAAAGTAATAAAGCATAGGGGTTTGAAAAATGTCCCAATACAACAACAAATACATAAGAAATAAATAAAAATAACTTGGATGTCACTGCCATGTATGGCATTGCAACGCAAAAATAGGTGGAAGACATTGGGGTATTTGGGGTTTCAAAGCTATTCGACCCTTGGAGCCATTGTTGGTTGCAGTCCATTACACAACATCTCATAGAAATGATGGTACCAGCTAGAAAGAGAAGTTGAGAAGACCAAAATTGTGGTGTTACTAATATATATAGATAGCACATCCATAATGGCACTTTGAAGTATCATCCTTTTTATTTTTATCTCCACTCGAGAAACCATTCCTTTTCATAAATTGCTGAGAACCATAAAAAAAAAAATCCATTAGGAAATAGAAAGACATTGTCATAATTAAATAAATATCCTAAATGGAAAATGAATCCAATGTACGCAGTGAACTCACTCTCCACTCCTGCCAGGTTCATAGCCACTAGGGTGAAACAGACTCAAGGCTCTTTTCTTTTCCTTTCATCCAGCGTATGAAGGTCCTTGCCTACACATTCATATTCAAATAATACTACAGCCTATCTTCCTTCCTTAGTATACTGAAGATCACAAGGCTTACGGTAGCTCTAGCAGTAGAGGAGATACCATAATATATATACCTTTTATTACTTAGTACAATGTTATAACCCCAAGATACATTATACATGAAGAATGATATGCCTCATTCATATTTAAATATATAGTATGTGACATTGTAATATGACTGTTTAAATGAGTTTTGCAGACTTGTGATCACAAATGTCATTAAGGAGGAAACAAAATAAGAAAAGAAAAGAGAAATATACAAAAGAAGCCAGGAAGAAATCCTACTAAGCCATGGGTAAATGCGCAGACCTGTAGCCTTTGGTATTAATGAATATTGCTTACTTCTACCTACACCAAATAACACAATATCGAATAAACAAGTAAACCTAGAAAACACACTGATAAGACTACAAGGATGAGGATGAAATTGGTATAACCGATGAAATAAAATCAAGTCATTTAACCACATGTTGAACTTGAAGGCGAGTGGGTGCCTTGCAATCTTGGCTTCATCCTATAATTATTTCTCTACTAGCCTATATCTACTTACCTACATAACATTATTAGCAGTGGGGAAAGGGAAAAATCTTCTGTAGAGGTAGTTGGCATAGGATCTGTAATAATGGTGAAAGATTGGTAGTCAAGATATGGTTCCACATCATACTTAAATGCAAGCTCAGTGTGAGTGGAAAAATTGATGCAGCAGTTGGAGGATTGGGTTGAAATTTAGTACTAGTCCCAATTATAGTCGATGTATCCATAAATATTCATGTAGAAGGTTAGATTAGTTGGACGTAACATTAGTGTGAGGAACAACAAAAGAAAGGTCGTTGTTTTCCAGCTTTATTTATTTAACGAGAGCTACGACTATACCATTAAACGCATAATCTCATTACCAACTAACTCAAGAGACAATTACTGTGAAGCTAAACCATCCAAATCACATCAATTTAAGTCTTAACTGGCTAATAACAAGTGGGTGCCTATTCAGCTCAAGGTTGTAAAAGGGGACACTATTATTTATTATTCTCATGAACATGCAATTAAATTTCAATCCATCGGTGAAAGTATCTAGCTAGGAAATCAATCGAGAGAATCCATTCACAGTAATATCAGAAGTTTAGTGAGAGAGCACATTAATGGCCACAGTTAATTCTATACAGAATGGCTCGCTTGGCGTGACAATTGACAAGCTGAGTATGATGTATTTGCACTCCATGATATTGGCCATCTCCCTCTTGACTCGAATGCTGGGATAAGGCATTTAAATTTTGATATGATAGTGGTAGTATGGTAGGCTGGGTCGATAAATTTGAAAGATTAGTACATTAGTAATAAAATGTTAGATAGAAAATAGTAAATAATGTCATTAAATTTGTTGGAAAAATAGGCGTTAGTACAGATCTATGTTTCAATCTCATAACCATAATTCTCTTGGTTAGATAATGTTAAAACTATTCTTAAATATTGAATAGAAAAAAATAAATAAATAATATTGTTAGTGTTTGCGAATTGATTAATAAACTCGTCACTACGTTAGATGTGGAATTTACTTTAAAAGAAAAAAAAAGAGAACCAAAATTTTGAATACGTAATGTAATGTTCTTATGAGATTTAGTAATAATTAAATAAATGCTTATCACATAAAACCAACATGTAAAATAATTACTTGGAGTTGAGTTTAAATATTGATGAATGGCCTAGGTGCAATTTAAGTTAAATAAAAATAATATTAAGGATTTGAATTTTGGGCCATAAATCTTATATTGATTTGAAAGAAAAATGAATTAATATGGTTATTATTGTATTAAATTTGATACAATAGTTTTTCATGAATAGTTATATGAAAATTATCTGATGTGAAAGTTAAAATAATTATAGTTCATATAATTATCAATTTTGGAACACTTTAATCCATTATCCTTTAATTAGATTTTGTGCACTTTTATTGCCTAAGAAAAAGGAAGAAAAAGGAAAATAAAAGATACAGGTAGGATTTTTTTATTTTTTTATTTTTTTTCTGTTCCGTATTAACTTTATGTGATTTACTAACTTGAATATCTCTTCCCTAAAAAAAATCAAGTGATCAAATCAGTTCCTACTCCCTTAAAAAGGGGAAGGAATTTAGCCATTTAAAATAACTAAAAAATATATTTATTATTCACTGGAAAAAATAATAGAAATATGAGAATTAGCCTTTAAGAATAATTTATTTATATATATATTTTAATACATAATAACTATTACTTATTAACTATTTATTTGTTAATCTTTTGTTTATCTTATATATATATATATA
>VDFB02257191.1:0-121897 GCA_007258455.2 Sequoia sempervirens | reverse complement strand
AACTTGGAGCTTCCTTTGGCTACAACGGACATAAACCCTGTTCTTCACCTACATATTTGTGCCAGAGATGTAAATTTCTCACAAGAACCCTCTCTTGCTTGCACAAGGAAAATGAGAACAAAATAGAGGAATAAAGTTCAAGGGCATGTTTAAAGGCATTTTAGGGTTCCAATTGAAGCCGCCCTAATGTAATAATACACATACATCCATTTCAACAATCTAATGATGCAAGTTACCATACATTTTATTTTGAACTTAGCACTCTTTGCAAGATCCAATGAAATTTCTATTGGCAAAAGAAGAACAAAAACAAAACAAAAAGTTGTGCTACTTGTGTGGTCACCTTGAGTAAATTTTGGGCATGGCATGTACAGCTCAAGAAGGGAAAAAAAATTTCCTTGGAGGTCAAGTTCTCTAAAATCATCGATTTGACAATCGATCTTTCTATTTTTGGACCCTTTGAGCGTGATGCCAAAGTCCGTTTGGGCTGAAAGTGCTCCAAAATATCAACTACCTTCTGAAACCATGCTTCAAACCCCTATTTGCAGCTGGGTCCTCCAATTTGCGATTTTGGTGAAACAAAAGCCATTCTTGACTTTCTCAAGTCTTTAGACACTATGGAATAGCTGAAAATGCCTCTACGATTACCGAAAATCTACAAGATCTCACAAAAACACATATATGCAAACCAAAGTATTACAAATGCTCCTTTTCCTACTAAATTCTTTTGATTCTCCAAGATCATCCAAGCATCAAAGAAAAAAGCATATTGGGTTTTTTAGAAAAATATTAGCAACGATTAGTCTCAAATCTCTCATAAAAAATAGGACTACAAAATGAACTTATACCAAACAAACTAGCTCCGATACAATGTTAGATTCTACAAGAAACAAGAATCTAAGCTAGGATCTTATGTTAGTCATAGATCACACACACTCGAGTTGATAGATGATCAAAGATCAAAATAGCAAATTGGAGAAAATCTTGACAAGAAGAGAGCTCAAGAGACAAAATACACAAAAGTATAAGCAATGCTCACATTACTCTTTCTAACTAATAGAGAAGATAGGTAAGTATATATGTATAGCACAAATAGGGCATATACATCCACGAAGTGTAATAACTCCAATTACCCAAAATAGCCAAGAGTTTTACCTACTTGATAAATGTCAAATTACATGGTTGCACCTACTCAAATGAAGACAAACGAAAAGCTATGAGAGGTGGCATATAATTCCAAAAGAGGGTGTTAGATTCAACTACCCAAGTGTGGTTGATAGTGACACATGTAACTGATGTGTTATGCTATGTGTACTTATAATAGCCAAGTCTAAATAATCTATAACTAAGCTTAATAATATGTGTAGGAAAAAAAGAAACATCCCCTAACATAAGGAAAATAAAAACGCTACACGAACACCTGCATTCCTTGTCCACTATAAGACCTACAATGATCTACTACATAATAGTACATTGTTCATATAAAGAAGCTTATAAATAGCTTGTCAAACTGAATAAAAGATTGCAATTCAATTCCTACAGTTCATCTATCAATTTTTTTTTAAGTTTGTTTCGTCATCGTCTCTGGTGCAAAGCAAGATCAACGAGCATTATGCTTCACACCCATATAATCCTGTCTGGATTTGTCCCCTTCTTCATTGTTTTGCTTCTATGTCACCTATCTGGTGCTCCCTGTAATGACACCCCTTATTTTTTTTATTTTTTTTGGCAAATGTGATCAACAACATGAACATACAAAAGGTGGGCTTTTTGCTGACATTAAGTCTGTTATGCATATTTTCAATACCCAAGCAATAGTGATTCAATGTTTAGTGAACAATCATTCAAAGTAAGGCGTCAATTCATGAAATGAACATACATATTAAACACCCTATGAAATACCTCAATTCAGGAGTCAATAATGAGCAGTATAAGTCTGATTTCCCAGTTTAAATTGCTGCTACTACAGGTTGACAGGGAAATTCTGAGTGTTAACAGGTCTGATTTTTTTCTGTTATAAGCATGAACAGCAAGGCGACTTTAGACTGAACTCTTCAAATTATTCCATAAACACCTGCAGCTGGTTACACACCAAAATAATCACTCCCAGAAATGCACAGTCCCAATCAAATAGCAGATTTAAGGGGAAACACAGGTCTGAGAGTCAAAGAAGCCACTTCTCATACATTTCCAGGTGCTGCAGCAGGTCTGGAATGAAAAGAGGGAACTATAACAGGTCTGCTATTTCTTTTGTAGGTCAAGGCAACCTTAAATCAATATGGAATGGAATGGAATGGAATGGAACGGACTGAGACGGAGGAATGAATGGATCAACGAATGAATTATTTTAGTAAATTCTATTTTTGGCAAAGGGACAGTTGGGTCTGGGTCAAATGGCCTTCTTCAATTGGTTCAGCTGGCACTTCCGTTTTTGGTCTTTGGGTGCATTTTCCATGGAGAGATAAGTATTTTCACATTATAATATTATATTTTAATATTATAACACACCCCCCCCCCTTGCCTAGCATTACAACTTAATGTTGTTTTTAAAAAGGGGACCTAATGGGTCAATACTTCATTAAGAGAAATTATATATTTTGAAGTCAAATATTGGGGATAAAGGAAATGGACGCCTACTTGAGGAGAGAGGGATTTTTTATAAAGTGAAATATTTTATTAAAAGGAAAAGGACGCCACTTTTGGAGGGAAGGAGTTGAATTCAAAATTAGGGTTTGGGCGCCCTTCTTGAAGCTTCTAGAAGGCTCTCTTCATGTCTTTATATTCAGGCCTCAGCTCTTCATTTGGGATCTTTTGTCTACTACATTGTTATGCTGCTGAATTGTCTTCAGGCACTCGCTTCGAGGAAAGCACACCTCCTAGCAATGGCTCATCTTCTTGCTTGAAAGATAGCAACTAGTTGAGAGTTAGCTTGTAATAGGTTTGATTTGCATTTTAGTTGAGTGTTTGCATTTTGGAGTTCTAGTTTGCATTTTCTGTCATATTTCAGAGTTGCTGATGTTGCATGGCTGTAGGCAATTTTCATTCATATATCAAAAAATAAAAGAGATATTGTTCTGGGTGTTTGTCATATCATCTTGTCTACTTGGGGCAACCCTACTTGCAAATTTGTGGAATTTATAATGAAGTTTCTGATTTTTCCTAGCTAAATCACCCCTACAAGAGGGCCGTACCATTTAGGAAGTACCTTGGGATTTGTGCAAAATAAATGGGAGTTGTTTGGTGAGGTTTTAAGTATTTATTTTGGGCGCCTTCATCATTAGAGCAATCTGCAATTCGTTTCATGTCATTAGAGTGTGATTTGATCAAGTTATGAACATTTGAGTGAGTATTATGTTGCAGATTTCATCATTTTATGTTGCAGGTCTGATATATCAGAATCAAGAAAGTTGTTCCTTTGGTTGGGATTGAGCATTGGAAGTCACATTTGGTATTGGGAAGACATACTAATCAGTTGCAGCATTGAAGGACTCGAAAACTCCAGATTTAAGTGGACATTCTGACATATTGTAAGCTGTTAGTAGTACTATCAGCCATTCCTCTCCTATCTCTCATTTAATCAATTGTATTTCCCACTGAATAAGTGGAAGAGGCTGGCTTGCCGCCTATTTGCTTTCAGTTAAGTAGTTTAGGGACCCTCTGACCATATGCTCACCATCACTCGGCGCCATTCTTGGTTAGGGTTACTTGAGTTCATCATGCATTGATCCTCTGACCATATGCTCGCCCTCACACGGCGCCATTCTTGGTTAGAGTTCCGTTCCAGTTGTGCATCTGCATTAGACCCTCTGACCAATGCTCACACCTTGCCCACATCGGGATCCTGGTGTACATTCTGGTTAGAGTTACTTTCTGCATCGTTTTGGTTTAGAGCTAACCTTAACGGGTGCGTGTTGAATTGTAATTGCATTGCAAAAAACAAAAAAAATTGGTCCGGTTCTTTACAACTTTGCGAGTCTGTTAACTATTTCCAACCATGCCCAGGTCTGTTATGCACCTCCCAGTCATACCCAGCACTCAGATTTGGAGTCAATAATGAGCAATGTGGGTCTAATATACCCAATTTAATTGCTGCTACAGGTCTGGTATGTAGATCTAAGAAATGGCAGGTCTGATGATTGACTATTACAAGCCAAAAAACAAGGAAACCCTCTAGTAACAACCTCCAACATCATCAAAGGCACTCCACCATTGGTCACAATCAACTTATACACTCCCAACTTTGCCCGGCAGCCTCCAAATCACTTATTTTCTTACATAATAAAATGGGTACAGCCAGCTAGGGCATCACCCAGAATCACAAATGGAACAGCCAGCAGAAAGAAACTCTGCAACACCATCAAAAAACACAACAAAATTCTCTACAATAATCTCCAATACAAACCCCAAAAACCTGCAATCAAAACACTTTAAAAAATCTTCTTTTTTTGAAACCCTAAAATCCAAAACTCAGTGAATACCAATGTGATTCCTACGCAAAATCACTCTATCCGCTAGGGAGGATCTTTCACCACTGAAACTAATGATTTGAAGAGGGTTTTTGTCCTCAACCAATCCTTAGGAAGAACTTCTTTGTTCACTCCAGCAGCATCATGTTATGTGTGCAAACTTGAATAATCCAAATGAGAGCCCCAAACCTTATTTTATAGCTTTTTCGTTGCTTTATCAAAAAAGCGTTTTTTGCTTTTTCATTGCTTTTTCGAAAAGCATTTTTTTCTTTTCATTGTTTTTTCAAAAAAGCACTTTTTGTTTTTTTCCGAAAAAAGCACTTTTTTGCTTTTTTTAAAATAACTTTATGCCTAAGTCCCCTTTTACCCCTAGGCATCCACTTGAGGGGACATAACATAACTTTATTAAATTAAAACACTAAAGTAAACAATATGACGTTAACTTTATAAGTTTAGTGTAATAATTTAAAATTTAAATAATCCAAACCATTTTGCGGAAAACACTACCAAAGCACCGAAAACCGAAACTCATCATGCCAAGAAGAAGCTAATGTTGAAGAATCATGTCCGATGTCAAATGGGCACTTACTAAAAATAGCAATGTTCTCCAAGAACTGTGGAGAACAACCCAAAAGGCCCAAAAGCTACAAAGAGCATCACCACAAACCTAAAAGCCAACTAAACTCCACACCACCATTGGATGCCAAGAAAACCCTAAATTGAGATCTCCAAGAATGTTGGAACTCTCCTAGCTCACTTGGAAACCTTACGAAAACCTCGAAAATTTGCCAACACTCACAGAATAGTATGGCATAAAGATGGGGACATTACACTTCCAAGGTAAACAAAGGGTTTATTAATGAGTACATGACTATACTGAGAGGGGGGGAGGGGGCTCAATCAGTATAATACAATCTTTTACTTTTTCAACTTAACAATCACAATAACATCAATTGCACAATGTCAACAACAAGAACACACTATTTACGTGGAAACCCTTACGGTAAAAAACCACAGCAAAATATTGCTTATATAAGATTCTCTCTACAGGCTTTGTAAGCACCAACCCACAATAGACACCAATCCCCACTACTGTTCCTAGGCACCAACCTACTAGAGACACCAATCTCCTCCTTTGAGCACCAACTCAGTTAGAGACACCAATCATTTTTTCTAGGACGCACTGACCTCCAAAACAAGGTTCCACCTTCTGAATGTTGCTTCTTCAACGGATGATGGACAATTCAATCTTTTCAACAATTATACTTCCCTTCCCAGATCTGCTTATAACATTTCTCAACATATATACTCTCCTTCAAAACTGCATATACTCACTTTCACACATCTGCATATTCTCTCCTTATATTCTCCTTATCTCTTCCACATACATATCTATCATAAATCTCTCATACTTACTCATATATGCTCCATATATCTCTTTCATTCATTTCACTCCATTATTCAGTCATAGTACTCCTTTTGATAAATCTGTTCTTGAATGATGTTCACTTATATTTCTCTTCAAATCTACATTATATATCATTCAAGGATCTGCTGTCATTTACAAGGTCTGCTCTTAAATAGACTGCATTTACTTATATTTGTTTTGATGATCTTCCTTTTATTTCACACACAAAGTCTGCTCCAACTCTATTGTATATCTGCTTTAAATCCTCATTGCAAAACTTACTTTTCAATCCAAACTTTTATCCTTCTCTTATATTTTCACAAAGGGAGGTGGCTGCTTGAATGGATGTATCTATTAGCGAAAGGGAACAACTCTTTTAACACACACACCTCTTCATAATCATTCTAATTTATAAGCACCTTATTAAAAGGAGGTGAATTCTTCATAGAGTTGACCTTATTTAATTTATTAAACTTCTTTCAAGAGGTGGCATCAAGGAGTTGTCAGCTATAATGAAGGCGACTTCTCATAGGGTCGGCCTTAAAGAAGAACATTTAAAACTTAATCTTTTATACTATTTATACCAAACAACTCAATTTGCATTGCTGCCATATCAAGGATGAAGTCGGCCATCATGAAGCTATAGGATAACGATATAGTAGCCTTTGGCTTTAGACGATGTTGGCGTTACAATTCGCACCTCTGGAGTGCGTATTGGCAATGGACAGCTATGCACAATTGAATTGCTCTTCAAATTAGGAGGGGAAGCTCCCTCTTTTGCTAATATGCATGAAAAATTAAATTATTTGGAATCCTATCTTTTTGACTCAGCTGGAAGAGGCACAAGGTTAAGAAAACCAATACATTGCAACTAAGGTTTTTCTCTAGTTTTGCAAATCTTAACTGCAACTAAGCTAATGCTAAAACTATCATGTCCCCTCTAGATAAACAGAGCAAGAGGAATTAGGAGCAGGGAATTGGTATACGATAAACTTTATCACAGGATTCCCAAGTTGGTAAAATACTCTATCCGAGGTGTAGGCTGAAATAAAGGTTATTGAAAACGACAACAAACGGTAAACTAGTTCTCAAGATTCCCAAGGAGGTAAAATACTCTATCCGAGGTGTAGGCTGAAAGTAGGTTACTGGAAACAAACATTAAACGGCAAGCTTGATCTCAAGATTCCCAAGGAGGTAAAATACTCTATCTGAGGTGTAGGCTGAAAATAAGATTACTAGAAACGACATCAAACGATAATCTTTATTTCTAAATTCCCAAGGAGGTAAAATACTCTATCTAAGGTGTAGATATGAAACAATATTATTATAAACAAATAAACCCAGGACAGCAAATTGTATGAAGGACGTATCACACAAATGAATGATCAACCAGCTTTATATTAACAAAGTGAACAAGTACAGAATAATAATATTGCACGGCAAGGTGGCTCAACAATTTATTATCACAGCAAAAGTTCTAATTACAATGTGAACAAATACTGAATAACAATATTGCACGACAAGGTGGCTCAGCAATTTGCTATTACGAGCAAAATTTCTAATGACAATGTGAACAAATATTGAATAGCAATATTGCACGGCAAGGTGGCTCAACAATTTGCTATTACGAGCAAAAGTTCAAATACAATGAGCAAGGGTGCTCTTATTTATAGAACTTCAAGGAGTAGGGAACCCTAAAATCTCCTTGAGTTTACACTCAGCCTTGCAAGCATGCAAGAGTTTATTCTCTAAGTCTAACTGTATGCAACCTAACAGTTAACTGGAAAAACAACATCAGTTAACTGAACTAATACAAAATGAAATGGACCTTGCAACATGCAAGTCCTTAATGAAATGAGAGTCAACTGATAACTAATCATCAGTTAACTAGATCCTAACTGAAAGTCCGACCTCCTCCAAAGATATCCCCGAAGACGAGATAAACATGCATGTAACCAGCAATCGAAACTCAAGAATGATGTTGAGTTACTGCTACTTCTGACTCTATCCTCAGGAACACTACAGGATCCAACTGTCTGTCTACTCCAAGCCATCTTGGGCTATCATCTCCTCCAAGAATTCATTAACTGTCTCATCCTCAGACACCCTAATGCTATCCAAAATGATAGACTACCTACTCAATGCCTTCTCTCCATCCTTGATCATTCTCTGGCACTCTTTGACCTCCTCAGCCACCTTGTTGAAGCTAGTTGACATCACTGAGAAGTGATTCAACTTGGATGCCATAAGATCACCATCAAGACCATCATGAACCAGATTCTGGAACTCAGTCTGCACAGCCTCGAGATCAGTGTAGGTACCATTCTCAAGAAGATAATGGCACGGGATCTAAGAGACAAACCCACTGATGAGTTTGAGAGCACCGGCAACATCCTCTTTGATTGCAACCAACTTTGTAGAGATTCTTTCATACGTTTCCACTTTGAAGAGGTGTTGTTCTCTCCAAGCGAAAAGCTTTCTTTTATCTACCTCTGCTATAACGGCATCGTATGCAACTGCCAACTAAGAAATGAGAATCAAATCCTTTGATTTTCGCTCTGCTATAGTCAATTCAAGCCACTAGATTCCCTGACGAAGATCATGCACTTCGTACCTCAATTGATACATCTCGATCCAGTTCTCGAAGAGCTTTCCATGAACCGACCCAGCTTTTGTTGATTTGCAGGTGTTTCTCGAAGCTGTGGAAGAATAGCTGCCTTGCTTGAGGTTCCATGAAGAAGATCCAAGATGTACTACTGCAACTACTTATTCTTAGCCTTAAGGGCTGCCTTGTCTGATCCGTCCATCACTCGCTCTTCAAGATTACTTGCAGCAACCTTAAAGAGACTCACGTCCACATGTCAAGTGCTTCTGCAAAGATTAGCTTTAACGAGGGTGAAATCACCAACTTCAACTTCATCCAAACTCTTGCCCTCCGGTGGTGTGGCAACCTCAACAATGATCTTTGCCTCAGGAGTCTTCTCTATGTGCACCTGCTTCTTAATCTTCTTGTTTGACTAATCCTAATAGGGACTGCCAAACTCAGATAGATCAAGCTAATAAGAAGGCTTTTGCCTCCTCCCCAAAGTCTTCTCAAGCCAACATGAGTGATCAATGTCAACTTCTCTGGGTGAAACTGCAGCAGTTGTGTCGAGCTCTGGTGGATTAACTAGTGTTGAGGTTTCTCAAATTGGTGATTCTGGCTCCGAGTCAATATCAATTTGAATGGGAGGTGACTATGGAGAAAATGGCGGACCACTGGCTCTACTGGAACTTTCAACACCTTTTTGGTTGATTTCGTTGATTTGTGCTTCCTCTTTTCGTCTTTCCACTAACCCTGATACGTTCAGGTGGATGCATTATGGCCTTAACTCTGGGTCTTGACCTTGATGTAGAAGGTAGTGAAGAAAACACCAATGGCGGCTCTACAACTGGAACTGCCTTTCACCTCCTCTTGTTATCCAAGGAGTACATGCTAGTCTTGAGAACTCCTGTTGAAAGGTCCTCAATCGAAGTACTCTCTCTGGCGTACCAATCCGATTCTCGAAGCGGCTGGCGAGCAACTTGATCCTTGACGAATGTGCTAAGTAACACCTCTTTGTCATTATCTGACAAACCCTCAATGTCTTCTAATAGGAAATCAGCAAGCTAAGGAAGTGTAAGTCTACAGTAGTCACGTCAATGCACTTCAAATTCATCTTTGCAGTTGACCCAAAAGTCCTCAAGTGCTAGCCTGTGTGAATGACTTTGCTCCAACTGAGCTACATAGTGACCCAAAGGATCATAGGAGCGCTTCTCACTAAGATACTTGAGACGGAGTTTTGACAACTCGTTGCTCATCAACTTGCAATCGGCTGTTGTCCTACACTTGTATATGCCTAGTCCACATGGAAAAGTGAACGCTTGCTTGTGCTGATCACGAAGAAAAGTATGAACCTTGTGAACCTGTCTTAGGAACTCCATGAACAAGACCTTGTCTGAAGGGTATCTAGGTAGCATCAGAGGTTCTCTGGTGTAACCATATACTAGAATATGGGTGAAGGTAGGAAATTGAATGAACCAATCTGCCCAACTCTACATTGTTGATTTCGCCTCTGGTGAAATCTTGATGTGCATCTCATTATCGAGGTCTTTGATTGTCTTCATCAGGAAGTGATCATTCACCTGTTTGAAATCCTATTCAGCCTTTGAGAACTCCAATTGTGGGAAGTACTCGTGCACATGTTGAACGCCAAGAGTTCCATTGGTCTTCAAAGTTCTAAAATTGCCTTGGAATGCAATTAAGTAGACCAGATAAGAAACCATGTGAAACTCATGGATTTTAAGTAATCCTGTGATTTGTTGATGAAGAACCTCACTGATCAACATAGCCCAATCAAAGTGTTCTTTATTATTGATAATCTGATTGATGACATAGAACATCCACGGTCGGAAAACATGAGCTTCCGCTTGACCTATAACTCGGTTGAGCAAAGTAATCAAGATAGCAATCTCGTCCTTGAACTCCCCACCCCCAACCTTCTTTGGCAAGTTGGTTTTTTGTTCTTTTAGCCACCTTTGAGCAACCTTTCTTTGAGATCTTTCCTTGTCTTCCTGCCATATCTTGTCGCATTCCTCCATGACTATGACAAAATTGTCTAAATGGGGTGGAATGGCAAATCACTTCTCGACATCCCTCGGCTTGAGGCTGCAAATGACTCGCCCATCTGTTGATCGGATTTGTCTTGTAGATGCGTCGTAATGCTTTATGCATGCAATGACGAACTCAAGATCACCCACTGTGATGGGAATAGAGGTTGCTGCTAGCAATTAGGAGCGCTCAAGATTTTTGACTGTCGTGCTGTCAATGCCTTCCAACGTGCTCAATTTAACCACTAGATAAACGTGACCCAAGTCTGTGTCAAAGGTTTTCAAAAAGTCATGAACTAAGACCGATTTGGCCTTGTATTCTATTGGGTTGAACTGCATTTTGAAAATCTAGACTTTTGATTGTAAAGTTGGATATGTTCAGACAAACTTCAAAAAATGCTAAAAATGGCTTTGGATGAGGCTAAAAATAGCCAGTTGAGGGGAAATTTTTAGGAAATTTTCTGAAACGTGGGTTTTGTAGAAAATGAAATTCTAAGCCAACCCAGATTGTCAAGAAACTCGAAAAAATGAGTTTTACTAAGGCATGCAAAGACTTTTCAGATTAGACAGGGGTTGTAATGGGCACCGGGGGCAATTTTTCCCGAGAAAAATTGACACATGGGTTTTGTAGGTGCCAATGAGTTGAATACACCCAGATTCTCCGTTTTTCAAAAAGTTGACTTTTAGGCCCACATGCAAAAGAATCTTCCGAAAAAAATCACAATGCTTCAAAAAAGGAAGCAGCGGGGCAATTTTCTCAAAAAATTCTGGAACATGGGTTTTGCTACTGATGTTGTACTAAGTGATCCCAGATCACCAGATTCTGAAAAAGATGTTTACTTTGACATGCGAGAGAAAACCTAAGACAAGGATAGAAGAATTTTAGAGATAGAAAATAGAAGTTATATTCTACCTCTGAAAATAGCGCCTATGCCTTGAATGAGATTTGATGAAGTCCAGAAAATAAATCCTCTAAACAATCTGAACCTGACACTGCGAAGAACACTGAAAAATGTGACCTGTAGTGCCTTCAGATCTTGCTTGCATGAGAAAAATAGTGTTTTGCTTCCACCTATGATGAGAATAATGGACGCCCAAATGCCTTAATAAATAAAATTAATGAATTAAGGCATCAACTTTGCATGCAAATCCCTAAATTGGGACGCCATAATCTTATTGGACCCCATTTACAGTTAACTGAATGAAAAATAAGCCCTAAATTGGGCGCCACCTTCTGATTGGACCTCATTTAGTTAACGAGAATGAAGACCGATACTCAAAGTGGGCGCCACCCAACATGCACTTCAATTATTCGCCACGTGCAAGTAAAAACTAAGTCATGTTGAAGTCGACTTAGAAGCTAAACTAGAGATTTAATATTCTTTTAAGTTGAGTTAACTCCTCTATTATAAGGCGTTCAACTCACTTGAGTTCAAAAAGTCAAACTTTGACTCTAGGCGCCTTTACTCCAAACTTAGAAATTTTCTTGAAATTTTCATTTGCAAACGTCACCGGAGCCTATGTTCGATCACTGATTCTGATTGACTAATGTATCCAAAAGACTGGCTAACAATTTCATTGAAGAGCAGGATTAAAATTGAAGAGGAGCTCCTTGAGGTTGCAAACCCTAATTTTGACTTTTGAGCCTTCAAAATTCAAGTCGCCCCTAGCCTCCAGGGGCGCTTTTCTCACCAGACTTAGTCAATTTTCATGCATTTTCATCATTTTGAAGGTGATTCTAACCTCACTTCATCTCACATTCTCCGGCACTTGACAAAACTTCAAAGTCGGCTGATAGGCTCACTGCAGACCTGGCTCAATTCTGAACATGATCTCTTGGAGAACACTTTTCCTAAAAACATCATCTGCTAAGTGAAAAACTTGGGCGCCCCTGGCCTCCAGGGGCGATTTTTCTCCCAAAGTTAGCCATTTTTCAAACTGGTTGATAATCCACTCAATCTTTGGTTGCAAGTTGCCAACAAATCCTCTGACCCGGCTGAGATATGCAACGGAAAGCTGGAAGCATCACGGACAGAATGATTATCTCAAATAACCAAAACAACTACATCTGAGGATCCAAAACCTTGGGTACCCCTGGCCTCCAGAGGCGCTTTTGCTCTTTTCTGACATTTTTGACCATGATAAAAACTTCATGTTTGACTCTTGATTCCAATAGTTTAGCAACACAGATTAACCCACTGACGGATTCGTTGTGAAGCCCGATCAAGTTTGAGACAAACATCCTAGGCACCATTTGATCAAAAACCTTCATCTGGTACCTCGAAAAGTTGGGCACCCCTAGCCTCCAGGGGCGCTTTTCTGCTCCAAAGTCAAAATTTCATTGATTTCATCTCTCTCGTTCCTCATTCAATCTCCAGTTTCAGGTGCTAGATATATCTTTTGGACTGGTCGGTAGGCTCATCACGAAGCTAGCAGTATTCCAGAGAAGTCCTCTTGGAAGTGAAAAATCTCAAAAAGATGATCTGGGCCTTTGAAATCTAGGGCGCCCCTGGCCTCCAAGGGCTCTTTTATCTCTAGAGTTAGAAAAATTCTAATGTTTTTCACCTCGACAAAAATCCCCTTTGTGACGAAGCATCATTTCAAACATATCTCACCATAGAATCTTCATTGGAGCGTTTTAAGCTTAGATTTCAACACCTAGTATCTGGCCATCTGCCATTGATGACCTCAGAGGTCCTAACTTTTCTCCTAAAAAAGTGAAAACTACCCACTAGACTTAATCTGACTTTTTCCTGATTCTGACTTCACCATTGTGAGCGTGAAGTGAAATAAGCCAATCAAAACAATTTTCAGCCAATTTTGACAAGATTCAATTTTTAGGGTTTTTTGCTTAAAAATAGGGATCTGGAAACCCTAATTTTCAAATTTTTCAAATTTTACCAGTATCTTCCATACATCAAATTGACTAAAAGCCTATACTTGATTTTCCCAAAAACTGAGTTTTGACGACATTTTTACAAGGTTTAGACCATTTTAAGCAAAATGTCTTAATGAAGCAAAAAATTTGGTTTGGGTACAACAAACGATTTACTTCTTGGACCAGTGATTTCCCTCTTGACATCAATGACATTCTTGACATCAGTTCACCTTTGACATCAATGACAATAATTTCCAACATATATTTGGAATAGAATACTCCTCCATTTGCACTTGCCCATATTCTGCACACACAACCTTGGAAGATTGACATTTTAAGGCTGGCTGAGATATGTTTGGCATTTGAATTGTATCAGCATTACACTTACGAATGATATCAGGAAGGGTATATTTTCAATAGTCTACATGCTTTTCTCAAAGTTCAAAACTCTTCTCAGAAAATTGAAACTTTTTCTGAGTTGCTGGTAGTTGGCAACCAGATGAAGCATTTTTCCATCATAAGATTTTGAGGATAAGGTTCAGCCTTTTTTATGCAGGTCATTTGTGCTTGCATTTATAGATGGAAGGAAATGAGCCGAAATGTTATACCACTGGGCTGTGTCAGTAGCTCTCATTGAGTTTGTTAAGCCACCTTGGGAGCAGGTGGTTTGTAGAAACCCCTGTTCTCCCTGATTCTGAAAACTGCTTGTTTTGATTGTTTTTGTTTCGTTTTTGGATATACCATTGAAGTGCAGTTTTGAAAGAAATTGCATATAAAAATTAAATAAAATACCACACGTCTACAAACGATGGAAACTGATTGATTTATTGATACCAATAGGTTTATTGATCTACTATGCTGATTACAAGCAAGATCTGATGACATGCAACTTAAAAAGCAACAATATTATTGATGTAAAAAAACCTGGTATTTGCAGCAGATTGTAAAACCCTTGAAAGATGTGTCCAGATCTTTGGTAAATGGCGCCTGGAAATGAAGAACCCTTCCGGATGAATTCCAAACCCAAACCCTGAAGATGCAATCTCTGAATAAGTCCTGTGAGAACCTCTGAATGAAGCTACCTCTCTGATAAGCAATAAATCAGCTGATATTTCACAGCCTCTAAACTACAACACTGAAGATGGCTCGTTCTCCAATGCCAAAAAGACAACTGAAACCCTTGGCTCCATTCTCTGGAAGAATACTTGATCAAAAATCGATTTCATAACATAATGAACTTTCTTCACAATGAAAAATACTTATATTCTCAAGAGGGTCGACTTTTCTCAAAAAGGCATCATTTAAATAAAATTGAATTTTATCTTTTAATATTTCCAAAGTCTCGAACACACTTTTAATTATAAATTATAATTAAAAAGTGGCCCCCTTCAATGTTGGTCGAACCCTTCAAGAAATCACTTAAGTTATAATATTAAATAATATTATAACTTTATATTATAAGCTTCAATAATTAATATTTAATTTGACAATTAAAATATTAATATCTTTCTCAATTTACGTCCGATTAACGAACCGTCTGAAGCTGGAGAATAAGTGATTGACTTTGCACATGACCAAACCATACTGCTAAAAATAGCAGGGGTGCTCCGCTGAATGACCTAACTTACTAAAAATAGCAAGTCAGGCAAATGATGTCTGAATAACCCCGAACGAAAGCCAACTGGTAAGTTCTGACAATCCGAAGCCAAGCTAAGCTCCAAAAGAGACCCTCTAACCATACATATTAGCCTACGAGGGCTAAGAATAGGCTAAATCCACCGAACTCTGATGCTCGCAAAATTGGGGACATTACATGGTTCAACTTCATCATTCAGTCTGTGGAGTAGCCTAAAGACCCACATCCAATACAAAGGGATGGATTCCATGAGCACATTCTCCAGTTCATACACAAGAGTAGAAGAACTAATTTAAGGGTAACTTGGAAGACAATATGCTTGGATTTTGGCTGTCGATGGGAGCAAAGGGCTTCTTGTATTCTGTGACTGCCAAAATCAGCAAGCAATTGAACATGCAAATATTTTGGGGAGAAAATGGTGGTAGGTTTGCTTGCCTAGGGCTGGCAATAGTGGAATTTTTTACCATGACATTGGCTGCCAGGTCTTGTCCATGTTGACATTGCAGTGACCAGTCTTAATTTATATCTTAACTACTTCAACTTTGTTGCCATATTTTTTTGTTTACTTTCATTTATTGATCTTGTTCTCAATCTATCTGCCAGCTCATTTTCAATTATAAAACATAATATTAGTTTTCAATATTAGATCTTCACAAATTTGTTGATGTCTGAAAATCTGCAAACTTAGAATTACACATTTATATATTTCCATTCAGTTTTCTAATACAGACAAACCTCTATACCCATTCCCTTTGTTTTTTTTTTTGTTGAAAATGGTGTACCTTTACCCACATATGATGGGGAAACTAATTTTGCTTCACCACTGATTAATATATCACATTTTGTTTTCAATATTTTACAATCATTACGCCAAACAACAATCTACCATTCATGCTAAATACTTATTACTTACCAATGTTTTTTTGAATATTTGTACCTGTACCACTAAAATGGCCCTGCAAAATACAACTCGAAGACTTAGAACATACATAATAGATGTCAGCACAAAGCATGACCTATACAACAAAATTATAATCAAGCAACAAACATTTAAGCTGTAAATGATAGAAGTGTTTATTTATTTATATATTTCTACAACTGTCTCAAATTACATTCCTCACCATGAAATTTGATTTATCACTCCCTGTTACTGTGATAGTAGTGTGATCCCTGCTCTCCAGGGAAATATTCTCATTTCTAACATAGCCAGGATCACTCCATAGCATCCTGCAGTGAAAATAAAATAGCATCACTCCATTTAGGGTATAATAAATCATCTATCCACCAACTTTTTTATTTTATAGATGTCATAGCAATACTGTACTCTTTGTTTGTGAATCAAGTATTCATTTTGAGATGGAAGCTTCATCATGTGCATATGCTCATTACACATAGATCTGATCAATGAGCCAAAGCTTGCAAATGCTGCCAATAACATGGAAATTAACTTTTCTCTAGAAACTAAAAGATAAGAATCAGAACTGTTAAATGTTGAATCTTCGATATGTATTTACAATACTAAATGTGACATCCATTGATGTCTAGAAAGAAGCCTTGGGTTTCAATAAAATGGGTCTAAGATTTAACATTTTCTCATGTGCCTAACTTCTATAAAACTATGATAAGAAAGAAATATACACAAACAGTAAAAAATGTGCTATAGAACCAACATTTGAAACCATCTTCCACACCTAAAATGTAGCAGGCAATTAGTGAGAAAACCATAGAGTTTATGTGAATGCAATCCTAGTAATGGACTAGGGTATGTGAAAAATAAGATCTAGGACTGTTGGCAATGAGAGATTTGACTTCAAGGATATGCCATACCACAATGAAACCTCAAATGGACACATTTCCTCCAATCATCAACACCATGGTAACAAAACATAACTTTGACCCATTATCATAGTGATGATGCTCACATGTGACTCCACTGCTTATCCATATACAAATAAATGCCAAATTTCCCAAAAATCCTTTTTGTCACACCTTTTTCAATCCCAATTTGTAAACAACCTGTCATGTCCCCTTCTCAGTGACATCTCTCGGAGGACAGGATTGGCCTATCACACGACCCTCGTAGGCCGATAGACTGGTTAGAGGGTCACTTCGGAGCTTGGCTCAGCTTCAGTTAGCAGGGATTGATCAGTTGTCTTTCGTTCTGGCTCAATCGGAGACTATTTGCAAAATTGCTATTTTTAGCAGTTCCTGGCAGGCAGTGTGGGACCACTGCTATTTTTAGCAGTATGGCTGTGGCGGCATCAGGAATCACTTCAGAGTTCGTCAGCATCAGACGGATCATTCATCGGGTTAGAAACGAGGAAGATATTAATGTTTGATCGTATTGATTAAATATTAATTAATTAATGTTTATAATATAAAGTTATAATTTTAAATTATAACTTAAGTGTTTTCCTTGAAGGGTGCGCCCAACATCAGAAGGGGCCAAAAAGTGATTATTAAAGTATTTAAAATATTCAGTGGAGGACTATTGAAATATTAAAATATTAAAACGTGAATATTTTAATGAAACCCTATTTTCAAGCAAATCGCACTTTTCAGCCTATTAGTGGATTTTGCCTTGGGATTTGTGCATTATGGATCATTGAGTTTGAAACTGATCAATTTTGGTCTGAGCCTGAGACTTTAGGGTTTCGTGTTCGATTGCCTTGGGGAACGAGCCATCTCCAACGGAAAGCAATTCAGAGAGTGTGCAATATCACTTGATCTATTGCCTACAGAGGTTTTCTCATTCAGAGTAAACTACAGAGCTTTCAGAGATTGTCTTTCATCTGAGATTCTTCAGTATTTGCATCCAGACAGTGTTTGCTTATTTTGGCGCACCATTCCAGAGGATTATACATTGAATTTGTTGAAGGCCGTACAAAAGTAACTGCAGATCTGACAGGCCGTACTTCTGTCAGGCCGTACCATCACAGAAACACGTGTTAGCTCATCTTGAGAAAAACGCCTTTCATACTTGCTTCTCAGTTGCATCAACAGTGGCGCCTACCTTGCTGGAGTCCTTGGCAGTCATCAGATAGCAGGAGAAGAAGGTCATTAATTTCTGCCGTACCATTCTGTACCTTCAGCCGTACCAGCAGATAACAGGTTCTTTTTACAATTAAAAATCATTATTCTATCTTGCATGTTGTCAGATCATTGTTATATGAAGATCATTTGATTAATAAAGGATACGCCTTCTTTCCTTATTATATTTCTCAAGCAAATTGAAGCCTTAGTATTTTTATTGAATTTATTTCAATTTTCTGTAAAAGCCGTACTGTTCAATAAATGCATTGAAAATCCAAAAATTGCAAAAAAAACACAAAAACACTCAAAAACGTCAGGAAAACTCAAAACTGCAGTCAGATTCAGTGTTAGGGGGAAACAGGGGTTTCTACAAAGAGTACACTTTTCTAGGAGCTATGCTGCTACAAAATGATAATGATATAGCAGCTTCGGTAGCTCCTTCCAGCTCAGCTCCTTCGTGGAAATATATTTGAATGATAGCCGTTGGCTATTCAAGTTATATTTATTATTATTGTTATTGTTTATTTTCACATTGTATAGCCGAAATGAGAAGATACAAACTCATCTTGTTCTGTTATCAAGAAGTCATTTAATGCGTGGTTATTATTTGAGGCCGACCTCTTGTGAAGAGGCATGTATAATATTTATCTAGGCCGACTTCATTCAACAAGATTTGCAATCTTTTAAGGCCGACATGAAGGATTAGTTTCAACCCACTCATTTGTATATATATTCAGTTTGTTCGTCCATTCTAGTCAGTTCGATCATATACTCAAGGGCGATCTCAGCTACTATTCTAGTGCGAACAGATCTGATGATAAAGTGCGAACTTGTCTGAGATTTAAGAGCGAATTTACCTGATCGGTGATATCAATCAAGTGCGAACTTGTTTGAGATTTAAGAGCGAATCTACCAGATCGGTGATATCAATCAAGTGCGAACTTGTTAGAGATTTAAGAGCGAATATACCAGTTCAGTGATATAAATCAAGTGCGAATATAACAAGCAAGTGCAAATTCATAATACAAGGGCGAACATTGCACAGAGTTGAGCTAACTCAGATTGAAGACAATCCAGTGCATAGATTGAAGACCTTCGAGTGCAAAATAAACATTACCAGATCTGTGTTTTGATATTGCCAGGTGTGATTTAGAGGTTGTTATCTGTCACTCATTATTGCCAGGTGTTGTATATCGGTCTTGTGTTAGACCTCATTGTAATTTGTAAAATTGCCACTATTACATCAAATATAAGAGAGATCTTTGTTGCTGGGTTTTTTCTCCCTCAAGAGGAGGGTTTTCCCAGGGTATATGCTGTGTTATTTTGTCTGATTTCGAATTATTTTTCTGTGCATTGAATCTGTTCACCTAAATTTAACATGGTATCAGAGCGGGTTTGAGGATCGTGATCAGATTATTGCACTCAGATTATCTTATTTGTTCAGATTGTCAAGATGGTGTATGATTTGAAGGTTGAGGATTCAAGTGAATATCTGTCTCATTCAGCATTATCAAGCTTTGTGCCTTCCGACACCAACACTTGGATAATCAACAGTGGTGCCTCTCGTCACATAACCGGCTTCAAGGAGCACTTATCGAGTTTGGTGGAAAAGGAATCTTCTGAACAAGTCATCATTGGAGATGATGCCAGCTACTCCGTAAAAGGAATTGGGACCTCCACACTTCACTTGGATTCCGGCATATCATTTCAATTGGGTAATGTTCTTTATGTTCTCGGAATCAAGCGTAATCTTATTTCTATTTCAGCTTTGGAAGATAAAGGATATCAAGCTGCCTTCTCCAAAGGCAAAGTTCTAGTGCGGATGCAGAACTCTAACTTCAAGGATGCTCAAGTAATTGGAGTTAGATATGATAACCTCTACAAGGTTTGCTCACATCCTCTTCAAGCGTTGGTTCATGACTCTTCTAGTCTTTGTGATCTTTGGCATCGGAGATTCGCTCACTTACACTTCCGAGCCCTACCTATTATGGAGAAGATGGTGACGGGCCTTCCTAAATTCAACCAAGAGCACAGAGGTACATGCAAGGGCTGCGCATTAGGTAAGAATATAAAAGCCCCTTTCCATATTTGAGAAAATAGATTTAAGTGTATTTTAGATCTAATTCATTCTGATTTATGTGGTCCTATGTCTGTTCCTTCTTCAAGTGGTTTTTTGTATTATGTTCTTTTTATTGATGATCACTCTAGGAAGACTTGGATTTATTTTTTGAAATCTAAAGAATCTGAGGAAGTACTGGATAGGTTTAAAGATTTTAAAGCTTTAGTAGAAAATCTTTTTGGTAAACGAATTAAGGTCCTCAGATCTGACAATGGTGGAGAATACACCTCTGGTAGTTTTCGAAACTTTTGTACTGATGCAGGGATTAAGAGGGAGCTCTGTGTTCCCTATAATCCTCAACAAAATGGTGTTGCAGAAAGAAAGAACAGAACGATTGTGGAAGCAGCAAAGGCCGTGATCCATGATCAAGACTTACAAACCTTCCTATGGGCAGAAGCTTCCAGGACAGCTGTATATGTTCATAACAGAAGTCCTCACAAAATCTTGGAGAATATGACTCTAGAAGAAGCCTTTACAGGAAAGAAGCCTGAAGTCAGTCACTTGAGGATCTTCGGTTGTCCTGTCTATGTTCATGTTCCCAAAGAAAAGAGAACCAAGCTGGAGCCTTCTGGCAAGAAGGGAATATTTGTGGGCTACAGTGAGACATCAAAAGCTTACAGAATTTACATTCCAGGTCAGAAGTTGATAGAGATCAGTAGGGATGTCACATTCGAGGAAGATGTTGCATTCAGGAGATCCAGAGGGATTCATATGGAGATTGATAATGAAGAGTCTCCTCAGGACATGGAAGTTGTCCATACTCCTGAGATTCAGAGGGAGACAATGGAACCAAAGGAAGATCTTGATCCAGTTGAACCCTTGGAACCTACTGATGGGCCTACTGACATTATTATTGGGAGAAAGAGACCTCTATGGGCTAGTCGCACTATGCAAGAGGCTGAAAGCTTTGCAGCTCCTAGAGGCACATTCAGAGAAAGCAAAAGGCCACATAAATTCTCCAATTATGTTGCCTTGATGAGTCAGATTATAGAATCTGAGCCTTCTTGTGTTGAGGAAGCATCTAGTCTTCAAGTTTGGAGAGATGCTATGACAGAGGAGTATCAGTCAATTCTTAAAAATGATGTTTGGGATATCGTTCCTAGACCCGAGGGCAAGTCTGTGGTATCTTCTAAATGGCTATTCAAGATTAAGCATGCTGCAGATGGAAGCATTGAGAAGTACAAGGCAAGATTTGTTGCTCGTGGGTTTTCTCAGAAAGAGGGAGTTGATTATGATGAGACTTTTGCTCTTGTTGCTCGCTACATCTCAGAACCATCATTGCTATTGCTGCATCTAGAGGATGGAAGATTCACCAGATGGATGTGAAGACCTTTCTCAATGGAGTGATTGAGGAAGAGGTTTACATAGAGCAACCTTGATGGATTTGAGATTCATGGGAAGGAGTCACATGTTTGCAAGTTGAAGAAGGCCTTGTATGGTCTTAAGCAGGCTCCTCGTGCATGGTACGAAAGGATTGATCAGTATCTATCAAGCTTGGGTTTCTTGAAGAATGATGCTGATTCAAATCTCTACTTCAAGGTAATCAATGGTGATGCATTAATTTTGGTTTTATATGTTGATGATCTAATCCTCACTGGAGAAGATCACCTGATTCTTGAATGTAAGAAGGATTTAACTTCTGAATTTGAGATGAAGGACCTTGGGCTCATGCATTACTTCCTTGGTTTAGAAGTCTGGCAGAGGCCAGATGGTATGATTTTAAATCAAGGGAAGTACACCATTGACATACTTAAGAGATTTGGCATGATGGATTGCAAATCCATGTCTACTCCCATGGAGACCAATCTTCATAAATTGAAGGAGGCTGCAGCTAGTTCAGATTTGGTGGATCCTACGTTGTACAGACAGCTGATTGGATCCTTGATGTATCTAGTTAACACTAGACCTGATATTTGCTATGCAGTGAGTGCACTTAGCCAGTTTATGTGTGATCCGAGATAGATACATATTGTTGCAAAATAAACATATCTTGAGATACTTGCGCGGCATGTTGGATATGGCTAAAAGTATGCATGATGTGAGACTTGCTACTTGGTTTTTTCACGATTAGACAAGGTGCTGCGTCACAGGGAAGCACCTTTCACAGTTTGGGTTTTGCTATGATTTCCTGGTGCAGCAGGAAGCAGTCTTCTCAGCTTTGAGTAAGAAGAGGCGAGTACATTGTAGCTTGCATGGCAACTCGGGAAGCAGTGTGGCTTCGTAAGCTCCTTGCAGGATTGTTTGGGCAATCAATGGAGCCTACAATGGAGTCTACTATTATTCATTGTGAGTTGTGTGAAGCCACAATGTCGTGGTTTCATGACATCCAAGCATGTTGAGATCAAGTACCACTATATAAGAGATATGGTACTGCGGAAGGCTGTACAGTTGAGGTACATTAGCGCTGATGAGCAGACGGCAGATATTCTAACCAAGCCTCTCGCCAGGATAAACTTTGTAGAGACAAGCTTGGTATGGTGGAGAATCCAGCCAATCGAGTATGAGTCTCAAGACAGGCCTTGCTTTTAATGAGTTCTCGTGGAGAGAAGTTCGAGAAATCCCTTTATTAATGCATTTCTCAGGACGTGAAGAATTTGAGGTGAAGCCCTGTTTCACCTCGAAGCCGAAGCCATGGTGGATGTCATGTAACCTACGACATATGTTGTAATTTTGTGCTCTCACCTTCCCGGAGAGCTTGCCAGAAAGTCACGTTGAGGTGACAACATCACGCAAAGTGATGAACACTTGTACTCACTATTGCACTTTCTTCTGTGACGGAAGAATTGAGGTGAAAGCCCTGTTTCCACCCTCTGAGCTGAGTCATGGTGGATGTCATGTGTGTGACTCCATGACAACATCACGTGAGAGAGTCCGTGATGATCTTCTTGTACTTGTGTTTCACCCTCTGGGAGAGCCATGGTGAAAGTCACGTTGAGGTGACAACATCACGCAAGTGATGAACACTAGTACTTAACCATGTGATGGTTGATATCACATTGAGGTGATATTTCTCTCTTTATATCTGATTGCAGGCAATGGTGGCAGATGAACCTCATATGGAGATGATTTGTATTATGCAGCTGGAAGTTCTCTCCCTAGCTGAGAGGGAGTGTTAATGATATAGCAGCTTCGGTAGCTCCTTCCAGCTCAGCTCCTTCGTGGAAATATATTTGAATGATAGCCGTTGGCTATTCAAGTTATATTTATTATTATTGTTATTGTTTATTTTCACATTGTATAGCCGACATGAGAAGATACAAACTCATCTTGTTCTGTTATCAAGAAGACATTTAATGCGTGGTTATTATTTGAGGCCGACCTCTTGTGAAGAGGCATGTATAATATTTATCTAGGCCGACTTCATTCAACAAGATTTGCAATCTTTTAAGGCCGACATGAAGGATTAGTTTCAACCCACTCATTTGTATATATATTCAGTTTGTTCGTCCATTCTAGTCAGTTCGATCATATACTCAAGGGCGATCTCAGCTATTATTCTAGTGCGAACACATCTGATGATAAAGTGCGAACTTGTCTGAGATTTAAGAGCGAATTTACCTAATCGGTGATATCAATCAAGTGCGAACTTGTTTGAGATTTAAGAGCGAATCTACCAGATCGGTGATATCAATCAAGTGCGAACTTGTTAGAGATTTAAGAGCGAATATACCAGTTCAGTGATATAAATCAAGTGCGAATATAACAAGCAAGTGCGAATTCAGAATACAAGGGCGAACATTGCACAGAGTTGAGCTAACTCAGATTGAAGACAATCCAGTGCATAGATTGAAGACCTTCGAGTGCAAAGTAAACATTACCAGATCTGTGTTCTGATATTGCCAGGTGTGATTTAGAGGTTCTTATCTGTCACTCATTATTGCCAGGTGCTGTATATCGGTCTTGTGTTAGACCTCATTGTAATTTGTAAAATTGCCACTGTTACATCAAATATAAGAGAGATATTTGTTGCTGGGTTTTTTCTCCCTCAAGAGGAGGGTTTTCCCAGGGTATATGCTGTGTTATTTTGTCTGATTTCGAATTATTTTTCTGTGCATTGAATCTGTTCACCTAAATTTAACACAAAATTCTACTTAAGTATGAAGAAAGGTTGCAAGGTCATGATGAAAGTGTGGCAAGAGTTAAGATGCTCAAATTGTCAAAGAGGTGCTATTTCAAGGTGGTTGTGCCATTACAAAACCGATGGGAAAGCCAAGGCAGAAACACACCCATGATTCACAAGGTGGCGAATGGATTAGAAAACTCTGTAGTGTCCCACCCCAGGTGGACATTTGCAATTCAATTTTTTTTGCCTTTGTGTTATGCTGATGGTTTATTTGTCTTGATAATTTCAAAACTTTGCCATGAAAGCACGAAATGCATATACATATATAAATTGCAAAATATACAAATGTTTGACAATGAAATATCAACTTCAAATCAGGTCAATCATTATGTGCAAAGTCAATGCATTTATTACAACTCAGATTACATTTCATTTCAACCCTACATACAATGTTTGAAAAATTCATTAATCCTCATACCGGGATGACATGAAGTAATATTCTGGAAAAATCTGATATTAATGATCAGCAGCAACAAAATTCATTAAATCCAACGCCTCTCACAAAAGAGACTTTTCTCCAACTCCAAACGTGTGCCAAATAGCAACAATGAACTAGGCGCCCTTATTGATTTTGAATGTAGCCTAAATCCTTAGGCATTATGACTCTAATCCTCACGTCTGGCTGAGAGGAGGTTGGTACGGCCTGTAGCATTCAATACAGCCTTGCTTGAGACCCACGTGGTTATGGGTGAAGGTGCTGGCAGCAATAAAATGTATCACAGCTCATCTGTCCTCTGATCACAACAAAATACTCTTAAAAACCCTTGTAAAAACTCTTCAAAATGGACTAATGAAATCCCCATGTGCCATAGAAGAGAAGGCACGGCCAGTAATAAAATGTTCTCCAATATTGATTCTTCAAACTTCTGATTCGCAAGTAATAATCTTCAAAAACACTTGAACAATCTTTGAAGACAATCACTTTTTGATTTGTATAAACTCCATTGATGCTCAACTGTGACCTCCGTATGAAGCCACCAGCAGAATTGAAGAGAGGCTACGTTCTCGAAGATTGAATTTTCAGTGAAACCCTAGGTTTCTTCCTCAAAGCCAAAGCTTCTTCAGAAAAGACAAGCGTTGAATGATTCAAGAAAGAATGAAATGAAATCCAAATGCCCTTTTATAATGTTTAATTTGCATTTGTCTTCATCTCCTTTAATTTATTTTAATTTCATTTCCTTTTTCCCTCCTTTTTGGTGCACAACATTAAAATATAAAGTATACTTTATCAATCACTTATAACTCCCTTTTTAAAATAACACTTTATTACTTATTATAAAGTATACTTTTAAAAGCATTTAAATCTCCCTTCTAAATAAAGTCCACTTAATTCATTAATGATATGCACTTAATAATTAATTATTATTAAAGTATAACTTTAATAATAATTATAACATTATAATTCTATATTAATCATTATTTCTCAATTCCGTTTGAACTTGGGAGTTAACCATTGTATCCACTGTGTATCGAACTGCCTTACTAAAAATAGTAAGGGTCCCTCTCTAACATCCACTGACTTACTATATAAATAGTAAGTCCCTCAAAATGGAACCAGAGACCCTGAATATCAATGCCTCATAACATATGAAGGATTTGGAGAGATAAACACTTACAATTGCCACCTGAAGAGCTCCATAACACCCAAATTGGACCCTCTAATCCACCACACTAGCCTATGAGGGTCAAATGACAGGCTAATCCGTCGAACTCTGATGTTCACGAAAGAAGGGACATTACAGTCCACCCTCCCTGAAATTGCTTGTCCCAAGCAATCTACTCTGCAAAGAAACACCACTCCACCTGGATCCCAAGGGAAGACCTGCAAAATGTCCCATGCCTCTCCAACTATCTCTCGTTGCACCAGCATAAGCACAACTGAAAGCCATAGCCAAATTCCTGGATTCCAAATGAACCTGCAAAATCCTACGCCATGCTTACGTTGCTCAATTCTGATGCAATCAAAATCTGCAATTCCTACTTCTTGCAGTCTGTCATAACCGCCATCCTGATGAACCATGTTGCAATACTTGCATGAGTTGAATTCCCAAAGATGAACCTCAGGAGTGAATTCCTCAGGGAGAAGCAACTCTGAATACTAGAATGATTTGCTTCCCCTATTCGCGCAAAGAAAATCATCGTACAAGGTATCTATCCCATGTGCACAAGAGTTGTGCATCAAATACAAATCGTGTACAGATGAATCAAAAACAAAGCTGTAGGCACTCCTCACCGTGTACACATTGAAAAACTCCTCAGTGAGCCATCCAACTCGAAGAGTGGATTATCATAGACCAATCCAACATCAGACTCAAATAATGGATTATTCACAAATTGCACAGCCACTCCATGCTGATATGGATCATCCATATCCCAACCCCTGGAACAATGAATTGAATCGAACTCCTGAATTGGCTCATGCTCCGCCTAAACAACCTCCTCTCTCCTTCCGCTCTTCTCTCTACTGAAAGAGATAGAATGCAAACTCCCATCATCATGTGAGCCATCAGCTCTGCACACTTCCCCAACGGAAGTATTGCTGTCATGTACCATACGGGATGGCTCCAATGACATAGTAGAAGTTGCTGATCGGACATAATCATTGCCCACTTCTTCCGCATCATCAACAAGTAAATCTTCTAAGGTCTGATTTGCAAAATTAGACTTGCAATGACTTGAATCCACATCACATAATTCATTTTTAACACCCAAATCTTGAATGTCGATGTTAGGGAGCTCCACACAACCATCATTCTCAAGTGTAATGGCGGTAACCTCATGCTGATGCAAATATATCAGGCTGCTGTCACACAAATCAGAACTGTTATGGCCTGTATTCTCCTTGCTTTCCTCGTGTTTGACACTCATATCTGTTGATGTTCATAGGCAGCATCGGGCGAATCTTCCAGCCACGTTATTGATGATAAATTAAATAATAGCCAAACAGCTATTTAATTTATATGAGACCAATATTAATGAAGAGTTGCTTCAATAAATAATATATATTTATTATTATCTTGGCCAACTTCTCCTTGGCGCGGTTCTTGAAGAGTCACATTCTTTTGAGGAGGCCGACTTATCATGTTTTATGGATGCGTCTCTATGAAGGGATATCTCCCTATGCTGGCCGGCATGATGATGAAGGGTTACGTCCTTCTCTTGATAATGTATATATATCCATTCTTGTCTCCTTGTTTAGCAAGTCATTATTACATCATAAGTCGTCACAGTCATAGAGCAAATTATATACAGGAGCAAGCTGAAGAATTGCATAAGTCTGAGTCTTATTCCTGTGTTTATACATCAGTTCGCAGTGTCTCTTGTTGGTCATCATATCGGCCTTTGTAAAGGAGATTCTTAAATTACATATCAATATAGAAGTGATATATTGTTGCTGGGTTTTTCTCCCTCAAGAGGAGGGTTTTCCCAGGGTATCTGCTGTGTATTGTGTTGTTATTTGAATTAATTTCTGTGCTTTCAAATCTGTTCATTAAATTTAACATGGTATCAGAGCAGGTTTGAGAAGATCGTGATCAGATTTGCTACTACAGTGATACTCTATTCTCTTCGTCTTAATTCTTTGTCTATCTCTACCTAAATCAAGATGGTGAACGAATTGAAGATTGAGGATAGACTCGAGGGAGCATCCAACTATACATCATGGAGGTTTAGGATAATGCTCACCTTAGAAGAGAATGATTTGGCTGAGTTTGTGGAGACCAAAGTTCCTGAACTTGAAGAGGAAGAAGAGAAGTTGCAATGGAGGAAGAAAGACATCAAGGCGAAGAAGATGTTGGTTGATTCCGTAAGGGACCACATCATTCCTATTGTCTCTAAGTTGAAGACTGCAAGGGATATGTTCAAAACATTGGAGGAGATGTACGAAATCAACAACACTAGCCGGGCACTTGCGCTGAAGCAACAACTACACCATGTGAAGATGGCGAAAGGAGAAACAATGATTGCCTACTTCATGAGGATTTCAGAATTGAGAGATCAGCTCTCCACAATTGGTCATGTGGTTGATTATAAAGACTTGACAATGCTTGCTCTCAATGGTTTGCCATTATCATGGGAGTCCTATATTCAAGGAATTAGTGCAAGATCCAAACTTTCGAAGTTTGATCGCTTGAGGGCCGATTGCATTCAAGAAGAGTCTAGATTGGTGGCTAGAGGCGTTGGTCAAAGTTCATCTAATGAAGATATTCATGTTCTCGCCTCCCAAGCTTTGATGAAGAAGGGAAAAGATGGAAAGAAAGGATTCTTCAAGAGGAATCGAGATAAGGGAAATGATGGTGCTCCTCCTTCCAAGAAAAAGAGAGATTTGTCCAAGATCCAATGCTTTAGGTGTGATAAGTTTGGTCACTTTGCTAACCATTGTCCAACTAGACCTAAGCAACAAGCCTCCGTTGTAGATGTTGATGATGCTTCTCCGTAGAAGGATACATGTGAATATTTATTCTACTCGGCATTGTCAAGCAATGCACCTACAGACACTAACACTTGGCTGATTGACAGTGGTGCTTCTCGACACATCACGGGTTTTAAGGAGCACTTATCAAGCTTGGTGGAGAAAGAGTCTTCCGAACAAGTCATTATTGGAGATGATGCAAGCAACTCCGTGAAAGGGATTGGGACTTCTACTCTTCATTTGGATTTCGGCATCACACTTGAGTTGAGTGGTGTCCTTTATGTTCCAGGAATCAAGCGCAATCTGATTTCAATTTCAGCCCTAGAAGATAAAGGATATCAAGTTGCCTTCTCCAAATGCAAAGTACTTGTGTGGATGGAAAATTCCAGCTTCAAGGATGCTCAAGTAATTGGAGTTAGACATGAAAGTCTCTACAAACTTTGTACGGGTCCACTGCAGGCATTAGTTCATGATTCTTCAAGTTTATGTGACCTATTGGAGCATGGTGACGGGTCTTCCTAAGTTCAATCAGAAGCATGAAGGAACTTGCAAAGGTTGTGCATTAGGTAAGAATATAAAAGCTCCTTTCCATAATAAAGAAAATAGATCTAAGTGCATTTTAGACCTTATTCATTCTGATTTATGGACCTATGTCTATTCCATCTTCAAGTGGATTCTTGTATTATGTTTTGTTTATTGATGACCACTCTAGAAAGCCTTGGATTTATTTTTTGAAAACTAAAGAGTCTGAAGAAGTGTTAGGAAGGTTTAAGGAGTTCAAAGCCTTGGTAGAGAATCTTTTTGGTAAAAGAATCAAGGTTCTCAGATCTGATAATGGTGGAGAATACACCTCTGGCAGCACTAGGGATTTTGTGATCTTGAGGAGATTAAGAGGGAGTTACACAGTATGTCCCTAATCTAACAAAAATGGTGTTTACTTGAGAAAGAAAGAAACGAGGACAATGCATTACTTAAAAGGCGTGAAGAGGCCATGGGCTTAAGATTTCTTGAGACTGTATATATGACCCAAAAGCTTCCTACGGAGACGGTATATATTGAGCGAGAAGTCACTTACAAGGTCTTGGGAATATGACTCAGGAAAAGAAGCCTTTACAGGGAAAAACTGAAATGGAGTCATTTTGAGGATCTTTTAGGATATCTGTCTATGTTCATGTTCCAAGAAAAGAACAAGTTAGACCTTACGAAAAGAGGAATCTTCAGGCCTGTGAGAACACACATCAAAGCCTACAAAATAACTCCCATTCTTAGACTGAGAGAGAAGTTGATCCCGAGATGCATTTAGGGATGTCACATTAGGGAAGATGTTGCATTCCCGGAGATCGGGGGCACTCATATGGAGATCGATAATGAAGAGTCACGTTAGGATATGGAAGTTGACCATACTCCTGAGATTCAGAGGGAGACTTCAGAATCGAAAGAAGATATTGATCCTGTTGAACCCTTGGAACCTACTAATGGGCCTACTAACATTTAATTTATATGGAAAAAGGGCCTTTACATGGAGCTAGCCCGTGCCTTCACCATGAGGTGAAAGTTTCCCTACTGACTCCTAGAGGCACATTCAGAGAAAGTAAAAGGCCACATAAGTTCTCCAATTATATTTGCCTTAATATGAGTGAATTATTTGAATCCGAGAGCCTACTTGTGTTGAAGCATCTAGTCAACTTGGGTTTGGAGAGATGCTATGGCGAGAGGAGTACCAATCAATTCTCTCCAAGAATGATGTTTTGGGACATTGTTCCTAGAATCGAGGGAGCAGAATGCGTGGTATCTTCAAAGAAATGTATCTCAAGATCGACATCTTGTAGATTATGGAACTGTAAAGGAAGTACAAAGGCAAGATTTACATTGGCTCGTGGGTTTTTCTCTCGAAGAGGGAGTTGATTCGAACAAGCATTTGCTCATTTGCTTTCTTCTCTACTTTTTATCGAGAGCCATTATTGCTATTAACTGCATCTATGAGGATGGAAAATTGACCCGAGATGGATGTGAAAGGCAGTGTTGCTACGGAATGGTGTGATTAAGGGAAGAAGATTTATATCGAGCAACTGATGGATTTGAGTTCATGGAAGAGTCTCATGTACCTGTGAAGGCTTTGTATGAGGGTCTTAAGCGGGCTCCTAGTGCATGATGCAGATTGATCATTATCTCCCATGAAGTTTGGAAACTTCTTGAGAATGATCGCTCATCTACTTCAAAGGTAATCAATGGTGAAGCATTAATTTTGGTATTATATGTTGATTTGATTCTGGAAGAAGATCACTGATTCGAGGTGTAAGGAGTTGACTTCCCGAAGATGAGATGAAGAAGGACCTTGGGCTCATAAATTGCTTCCTTGGTTAGAAGTTTGCCGAGAAACCAAATGAGATGATTCGTCAAGGGAAGTACACCATTGATATGCTTAAAGAGATTTGGTATGATGGATTGCAAATCCATGTCTACACCTATGAGACCAACCTACATAAATGAAGGAGAATTTGATAGTTCAGAAGATCACCATTTATGCAATGACGTGATTGGGTCCTTGATGTATCTAGTTAACACTAGACCAAATATCTATTATGCTATGAGTGCACTTAGTCGGTTCATGTGTGAGATGAGACAGATACATCTTGTTGTAGCTAAACATATCCTAAGATACTTGCATGGCACAGTTGGATATGGGTTGAGGTATTCTTCAGATGCAGACTTGGAGCTACATGGTTTTATACGATTCGATTGGGCAAGGTGTGTCAGCGGTCCTGAGCACATGCAGTTGCTTCAGTTTGGGCTATGATTATGAGTGCACGAAAGCAGTCATCGTAGCATTAGACAACCAAAGGCAGAGTATATTGCAACTTGTATGGCAGCTCGGGAAGCAGTGTGGCTTAAAGCTCCTTGCAGGATTGTTTGGACAATCAATGGGAGCCTACTATCATTTATTGTGATAATTAGAGTTGCGTGAAGCTTTCGTCAATCCTCTTGTGTTCCATGACAGAACCAAGCATGTTGAGATCAAGTACCACTATAGTAGAGATATGGTGCTGAAGGCTATACAATTGAGGTATATCAGCATTGATGAGCAGACGATTGACACATTCTCACCAAGCCTCCTCTGATAAAGTTTGTGTACTTTGAGATAAGCTTGGTATGGTGGAAAATCTAGCCTTAACTGAGAAAGAGTCTCAGATGTGAGCCTGTTAATGAGTTCTTCTCTGTAGAGAAGTTCGAGGTGAAATCCCTTGTTTAATGAGTTCTTCTCTGTGAGAGAAGTTCGAGGTGAAATCCCTTGTTAATGCATTTCTCTTTGAGATTTGAGGTGAAAGCCCTTGTTTCCACCCTCTGAGAGAGTCATGGTGGATGTCATGTGTGTGACTCCATGACAACATTTTGTACTTGTGTTTCACCCTCTGGGAGAGCCATGGTGAAAGTCATGTTGAGGTGACAATATTACGCAAGTGATGAACACTTGTACACACCATAGTATGGTTGTAGCCATTATGGTTGATATCGTGTTGAGGCGATATCTAATATCACGATGAGGTGATATTCTTCTCTTCCACATTTGGTTGTAGCCATTGTGGTAGACATCATGTTGAGGTGATATGTCTTGTGCAGTTGGAAGTATCCTCCCTAGTTGAGAGGGAGTGTTGATGTTCATAGGCAGCATCGGGCGAATCTTCCAGCCACGTTATTGATGATAAATTAAATAATAGCCAAACGGTTATTTAATTTATATGAGATCAATATTAATGAAGAGGCGCTTCAATAAATAATATATATTTATTATTATCTTGGCCGACTTCTCCTTGGCGTGGTTCTTGAAGAGTCACATTCTTTTGAGGAGGCCGACTTATCATGTTTTATGGATGTGTCTCTATGAAGGGATATCTCCCTATGCTGGCCGACATGATGATGAAGGGTTACATCCTTCTCTTGATAATGTATATATATCCATTCTTGTCTCCTTGTTTAGCAAGTCATTATTACATCATAAGTCGTCATAGTCATAGAGCGAATTATATAGAGGAGCAGGCTGAAGAATTGCATAAGTCTGAGTCTTACTTCTTTGTTTATACATCAGTTCGCAGTGTCTCTTGTTGGCCATCATACCGGCCTTTGTAAAGGAGATTCTTAAATTACATATCAATATATAAGTGATATATTGTTGCTGGGTTTTTCTCCCTCAAGAGGAGGGTTTTCCCAGGGTATCTGCTGTGTATTGTGTTGTTATTTGAATTAATTTCTGTGCTTTCAAATCTGTTCATTAAATTTAACAATATCTTGCGTGCCAACATTAGTAGACCCTTCTACTACATTCTCCTCATGTGCCATAATATTCAGATCGTGATTACGCTCAAAAGAATGACTGCTGTCATAAAAATCGGAATTGTTATCAGGGCTGATAACAACCTCTCGAGCGCCGGAGGTAACATCAAGAGCTTTTGCCAAACTCTCATCAAGGTGTGAGTCCTTTTTATCCGTGCATTGGTGGTTTGGCCCCTGATAACCTTTGCAAGTGAAGCATAGACCTTGTCTTCTCCTTTCGTTCTTGCTCATTATAGGAGTTCCTGTAACCTGATCATTGAGTTTAGATGTAGAACCATCTTCATAATCTGATTTAGTAGTTCTACCATACCTACTCACACTGTGCCCATGACTGAATTTTGTCCCTTTAGATGAAATTTTCCCCTTAAACACTCTCCTAATATACTTCACCAATCCAATCTTTTCAGGCAACAAGGTGACTACAAAGCTCAAATAATTATTAAGAGAGTACCGTGCTTTAAAATAATCTGGCAAACTCTGATAGTCCTCAAAGAGCCGAGGGGCTTCCCATTCATAATTTTCCGTCATCTTGATGGCATCCCGGTCAATCTCTTCTCTGGATTTTCCTACAATATAGTAGTAACCCATAACTGAAACTTATGAGTGCTGGTCTCTCAAATCATGCAATGTGAGCTCTCTGAATATTTAATTTAAACCCCAACAGGATGGCAGGAATCCGCTCTGATACCACTGTAATGTCCCACCCCAGGTCATTTGCAATTCAATTTTTTTTGCCTTTGTGTTATGCTGATGGTTTATTTGTTTTGATAATTTCAAAACTTTGCTAGGAGAGCATGAAATGCATATACATATATAAATTGCAAAATATACAAATGCTTGGCAATGAGATATCAACTTCAAATCAGATCAATCATTATGTGCAAAGTCAATGCATTTATTACAACTCATATTACATTTCATTTCAACCCTACATACAATGTTTGAAAAATTCATTAATCTTCATACCCGAATGACATGAAGTAATATTCTGGAAAAATCTGATATTAATGATCAGCAGCAACAAACTTCATTAAATCTAACGTCTCTCACAAAAGAGACTTTTCTCCACCTCCAAACGTGTGCCAAATAGCAACAATGAACTAGGTGCCATTATTGATTTGGAATGTAGCCTAAATCCTTAGGCGTTTTGACTCTAATCCTCACGTCTAGCTGAGAGGAGGTTGGTACGGCCTGTAGCGTTCAATACAGCCTTGGTTGAAACCCATGTGGTTATGGGTGAAGGTGCTGGCAGCAATAAAATGTATCACAGCTCATCCACCCTCTGATCACAACAAAATACTGTTTAAAACCCTTGTAAAAACTCTTCAAAATCGACTAATGAAATCCCCACGTGCCATAGAAGAGAAGGCATAGCTAGTAATAAAATGTTATCCAATATTGATTCTTCAAACTTTTGATTCGCGAGTAATAATCTTCGAAAACCCTTGGACAATCTTTGAAGACAATCACTTTCTGATTTGTATAAACTCCATTGATGCTCAACTGTGACCTCCGTATGAAGCCACCAGCACAATCGAAGAGAGGCTACGTTCTTGAAGATTGAATTTTCAGTGAAACCCTAGGTTTCTTCCTCAAAGCCAAAGCTTCTTCAGAAAAGACAAGCGTTGAATGATTCAAGAATGAATGAAATGAAATCCAAATGCCCTTTTATAGTGTTTAATTTGCATTTGTCTTTATCTCCTTTAATTTACTTTAATTTCATTTCCTTTTTCCCTCCTTTTTGGTGCAAAACATTAAAATATAAATTATACTTTATCAATCACTTATAACTCGCTTTTTAAAGTAACACTTTATCAGTTATTATAAAGTATACTTTTAAAAGCATTTAAATCTCCCTTTTAAATAAAGTCCACTTAATTCATTAATGATATGCACTTAATAATTAATTATTATTAAAGTATAACTTTAATAATAATTATAACATTATAACTCCATCATTAATCATTATTTCTCGATTCCGTCTGAACCTGGGAGTTAACCATTGTATCCACTGTGCATTGAACTGCCTTACTAAAAATAGTAAGGGTCCCTCTTTAACATCCATTGACTTACTATAAATAGTAAGTCCCTCAAAATGGAACCAAAGACCCCTAAATATCAATGCCTCAGAACATATGAAGGATCTGGAGAGATAAACAGTTACAACTGCCACTTGAAGAGCACCATAATGCCCAAACTGGACCCTCTAATCCACCACACTAACCTATGAGGGTCAAATGATAGGCTAATCCTTTGAACTATGATGCTCACAAAAAAGGGGACATTACAAACTCCATCAAGTAAAAAGAATTGTTAAGTGAGAAATCAGGTGCAATTTTATGTTGGCAAAGCTAGTAAAAAATGGTAGTTAAAGTGGTAGGCTCTTTAGTAACTGTGCTCATACAAAATAAAATGGAAAATAACTATAAAGTTGCGTATTGGAAGTGAAATTAACACCATAAACTTCTGCCTTGATTTTAAAACATGGCACATTACTTACAAAATTGTGCCCAAGTCAAATTTAGTGTAAAAACACGAACACGTTCACTTTTAAGGACTCTTTGCAAATCATTTATATCCAATTGCATTTTTGACATGGCATAGCCAACTCAAAATGGTTCTTGGATTAGAGTTATATGAAAACAAGTCATAAGATGATAAGAGGGACATTTTGGAAGTGGCAATGCCACCTACAAGTTCAACTATAGTTGTCAAAATTGATGTGTTTGTTACGAAATCATGCCTAGTTTGCAGGTTGCTTGAAACATGAGCAAAGGCATGCTTTTTCTTGGTCTTTGCCGTGTTTTAACACTCTAGATGCATTTTGCTGATGGCTTATGCTCAAGTAAGTGGCGCTTAGTTTTGATGACAAGTTTTTGACACTTAAAACATGACAAAAATGAAGAACCAAAGGCGTGGAATACACTTTCTACACTAATCTGTGAGAGAATGTATTTGCAAAAATTATATTGATCATACAATTACAAAGAAATAAACACAAGAACAATATACCATAACATAGTGATTTGCATGGGGAGAACCTTTTGGGGAGAAAAACTCCTTTGAAGCAACTCAATGTATTATTCAGTAATCAAATGGTTACAATACACTTGTAGAGTCTAAGCCTTTACAAGAGTGTCACTAACAAGAGATTTAGAGAAATTCTGGCAGCATAACAATACCTATAAAGCTCACTCTATAACTTCCATCTCAAGTACCCAATAAATAGGAGAAGCCATATATGAAACCATCAAATGGTAATTAGGAAACTTTGAGCTAAACCAACCAAAATGTGACCTAAATCCGAAGATGAGTCCATAGGGTAAAATAGCATATTCCTTATGCTTGTCATAAGATTCTCATAATCCACTCACCAACTTGGGCTCTCCATATTAGCGCCTATATTTCCATTGAAAGCTGACTTATGATGTGTCATAACATTTGTCATAAGTTGGTCAACAAATGTAACTCCCCCTTATAGCACTTTTATGATTCATAGATGCTTTTATATTTCTGATGTGGGAGGCCCAATTTTTGGAGGCCATAAATTTTGGTTTGGGAAGTTGATTCAGTTGTTTTAAAAAACAATCAAGATCTTAAAAAGATCCATGTTGTTGTAACTTGTCTACTTTTGTTAAGGCTTGTTTTGACATTTTTTCAAGGCCAAAATCAACCTCTAGAGCCTTGAAAATTGCATTTGTGTTCTATAGTATGAAAATTGCATTTTTTTTTGTTCTTAAGACTAGGATGCAAAGTTGAGACACCTTTCCTAAAAAGAAAAGTACATGTTTTTCTTTTTGGTGCCATCAACCCTGATCTTAGTCCTATTTTCAGTTAGAAGTAAAAGCATAATGAAAAAATAGTCCAGAAGGATGTAGTTTAGTGTCCATGAAAGCACACTTTTTAGGCTATGTCAATCACATTTGGAACAAGTTTCTTTTCTAATGTGGTCATGGTCAAAGGGTCCAATTAAGGATTATGCAACTATGTAGCTAAACATGCAAATACACAACGAAACTCTTTGAAATAGTAAACCATAATAGATCTTTATTGTTTGTCAATCACAAAATGCATTATAGTTTGGCACAATGGGCCGTACTTGGCTATTTGTATTGGTTTCTTGACCACCTATGTTGGCGGTCCCCTGCTGTTTTGTATTTTGTTTTTGGTTCTTCCCATTTGTAGGGCATCTCTAGGATTCTCCTCCTAGAACTTTCTTTGTAAATTGGTGTACTCTTGAGTCCCATTGACCTACTGTAACGCCCCGCCGCGCAAACCCTAAAGGAACTAATAAAGACGCAACAATTTTTTTTTAAAAGAACATATTAAATGCACTTAAGCATTCCAACATAACAATGTTCTAAGTTGCACCACTAAATCCCTTGGGGTACACGAGGACATTACTAAACTAACCCATAACAAAGATAATAGAATAAACATTAAAATTATAATTATGTAAATCCATTCACGATAACTAGAAAGATGAGAATATCCTAATTAAAACCATATATACATATGACAATGAATTAAATTATAAAGATATAAAGTATATGTATTTCGATAGATAGAACACAACGTAAACAATAATTACAAGTGATAGCTCTTGAATGATTACATGGCCTGAATATACATTACATCAATATGATTGTACAATATAATGAACATATAAACAAATTACATCAAGGTCAACCCAACACACGTGGGAGAAGATACATCAATGAATACATTACATCTAAAGTATAAACATACATCTGGTACATAAGAACACTGGATCAACAACATCCGCCAAAACCCTGCAATGAAAGAAACAACCGCATCCAAAGGGAACCCAACGGGGTGCGAAGCACGTTCCACCCAACCACCCCCGTGCTGGGAGTTAACAAGGAAGGATCCCCGACCAAGCACATCAACAGTAACAAAAAACTAACTCCAAACAAGATAGCATAACATCAAAAGACTAAACGACAATCATTCACCAACAAACATCACAACAACCACTTCAAAACATAACAATAAATCACTTTCCAAAATTACAACAAGAAGTCACGAAACACATCATCCATAAATTTCAAGACATAATATCAAAAGACTACTTCCAGAGGACTTCAATAAAATAACACAAATGGAATGTTAGAGGAGAGTGTCATCGGACGGCTTAACATGGATTGTCCTGACAACCTAGTTCAAGGTGCCGCCTCCACCTATGGTTCTCCTGACAGCCTATCTCAAGGCGCCGCTCCATAGGGTTACTCATGCGGAATCGTTAACCTTTTGTGAAGACAAGGCAACGATCTTGCCAACCACGGCCTTCTCGGTCCCCTTTAGTCTGTGATAGCACTAACGGGCGGACAAGGCATCACAATTATCTTATTAATGTTTAAACCCTACCCATGGTTGATTACTTAGGTTATCACTGATTACTCTAACTCTACGTGGGTTACCCTGACAGCCCCTTTGTGCGCCGACCCCCACTTAGAGCCACTCTCTCTAAACAGTCAACACAAAATACCAACACAAAAGGATTGTACCAACGAGAAATACTGATCCAATCAAATGGACCATCCGCGAGGCATAACCATCTTGCCAAAACACATAGAACACATTCACAAAAACGGTATATTCCCAGTGCAAACTAAATCACAACCATGATCAAAACATAGACCAAACAACAAAATACGAGATCACAATAACACAACAATATTCTCGCCTTTGGAAGTTTTAAACAACAAATTAAGCTCCTATAACAGAATAAACTAACTCTAGGGTTTTCTACATGACCTAAACCCAAATTAAAGAAAATCAAATTAACTAAAATGAATAATTTCAAGAGTGAATAGAACCACGCCAAACAAACTGCAAGGCACAATAAATTCCACCAACCTCATAAATCAATAACTCAAGAAAGTTCGATTAAATTCAAAGCACATAGTTTATTTCTAATTTGCACAATTACACTATAACATTGTATCTTTTAATTTTAACTAATCAATTTAATAATAATCACATAGCATATTCCCAATTTCCTCAATTAGACTATAATATTATAACTTGTAAAAATTATCATATTAATTTTCTCATCTGCAGTATATCCAACCGACTACACATATAAATGCAATTATATACATATACTTACATATGCTTTTATGCGTTTTTATATATATAAAATGAAGCATATATATATATATATAAAATTAAAATAATCATTTTATGAAAACATTAAATAAATATCATGCTTTAAAATTATAAAATAAATATATATTAATTAAATATCATCTTTTAAAATTATAATTTAAATATATATATATAAAATCAAACTCAAAAAACGCATTAAAAGAAACAATTAAAAAATAAATAAAATAAAGCAAATTTTATTTGGCCCGGACCTCCATACAGGGAGGTACCCCCTGTGGGGAGGCCGCAGTCCCCATGGGCGCCCAGCACCCTTGGCTGCTGTCGCAGCCGTGGTGATTGTGCACAGTCACCCTCATGGGGCGTGGGAGGTACGGCTTCGGTCGACCTCCGACCCCCAATGAATTTTTTAAAATTAAAATTTTTATTTTGAAATTAAATTTATTTTTAATATAATTTTCACATGAATTTCACTTACGAATGATTTCGAAATAATCACAATTAAAATGCATAATTATTTATTCAATACATAATATTTCGAAATTCGAACTATATATAAATTTATATATATATACACATACATATATATATAGAGAGAGAGAGAGATTCAAAACAAATCATACAAATAAATTGTTTTCCTAACAGACTCAATATAGATCTGGATATACAAATTTCAACTAATAAAATAATTTTATTTTCAAAACAATTATTTCCACCTCTAAGTTTTATTGAAGAAATCTTGAAGGTTTCACTATAATTTCCTACAGAGGATTCAAAGATTTAAAACAAACAAGTTTTCAATCACAAAACCACTTTCAAAAGAAATAGAGGAATGAATTTTCAAACACAACAAACCAGATTTTACTTATAGAACAATAAAATAATAACTTAAAAGAAGAAAACCTGGAGTCCTTCGGTCGATGTAGAATCCCTTCTGTAGCCTCTTCTCGATCCCTGCCTTCAACTCTTTTCTGAATCTATCTTTTCTTCAACAACAATTCTTTTACCCAGAAAACACAGAAAACTATTTTTCTTTTCTTTTCTTTTACAGACCAAAACAACAGAAAAACTCCCCTGTGTCTGAAAAACTCTCTCATAAAAATAATAAATCAAAATCAATAAAGCTCTTCAGCTTTTTCCTCAAAAATCCTTCTTTCTCATTGGTCATTTTTCCAGCTTTTAAAAGCACACAGTTATGTACAATTTTAATTAGAAATTAATTATTTTTTCAAGATATTATCCACACAAGATTTTTTAATTTAATATTAAGAAAAAGATAATATTTAATTATCATCATCAATATTTATTTAATTTAATTACTTACACTCTTAATTGATTAAATGACTTTTTAATTACAATATATTTAAAATTCAACATTTAACTAACTCACAATTAATTAAAACAAGACCCCATTAGTTAATCTTATAAAATAAGATTAATTAAATAACTACTAACCATATAAATAAAATAAATATTCAACAATCAAACTACACAACGATAAAGACAAAACCTCAATCATGACACAACTCACAACAGGACAACGGACTTGGGACGGGGACACTTCCAAATCAACTCCCTTTTTCAACATTTTACCTGTTGGGTTAATTTTAATGTTCGCCCTATCCTGCCGAAGTAGGTGGAATCGAGACTTATTCCTACAAATCTTGCATACAAATAACCGTCAAATAACACATGTATATATATAATAAAAAATATCATACCGTGAGAAGGAATTGCAGCGTAGCAGGGCACTCGTAAATGAGTGGTGCTACACTGTCCTCTCACCACATCTATTCTAACAATTACAATATCAATGATAAAATAACATTTCTAAACTAACTAATCATATGATAACATGATTACTTATCTACTGCATCATAATATAACACTGAATCCAATTAACATCATCATAGAATCATAACATCAACATATATAATACTAAGGAAAAACCATTGCATAATCAAATAATCTAAACACCACATAAAGCATCATAAATCATAGTAATAATGTCAATTGTAGCAATCAACTAAACTATGCATCCGCACACACCAGGTTAGTAAATTAATCACCATCACAAATCAGTATCACACTAACATATAAAGGTAACAAATTGTAGCAAATAGTATCAACAACATGGGGGTATTACACCTACTTTTGGTCATTGGTGGACATTAATATAATTTATTTATTTATTTCTTTCTTAAACCTTGGATACTCGTGCATTATTTTCCCTCCATTATTGTGGGTATATCAGTCAAAATCAGTGTTCCACGGAGTTTCGGGGACGGGGACGGGGACGGGGGGACGGGTTTTCGGGATAGGAGACGGGGGGCCTAAATTTGGGGACGTCAGGGGGACGGCGGGGGGACGGCGGCGAGGGGGCGGTGCTGAAATACATATAGTACTTGAAAAATTAGTTATAAAAAGATGTATAACAATATAATTACATAACTATAGAAGCCTAAGGAATAAGTAAAGTTAACACATAAAAACAAAACTTAAAACTTAAAAGTTTAAGCACAATTGTCAATAACACATTGCATTTATATATCATTGATTCATTTCATTGTGATTGAACTAGTGAACCACTGAACATTGAAAATCAAAATGAAAATATAGACATTGGAAAATGCAACAAGAACTAGATGTTTCATAATTTGAGTTTCATAATCATGATTCATGAATCATAATTACAATCAAGTATCACTATATCATCAATGTTCAAACTTCAAACTTCAAAAACTGAGTACAAGTAACAAAATAGTAAGTACTAATAGTAAATGGCTCTAGGCTAATGCCCTGATGCCTCTAACAATCTAATCATCCGCAAGCTCCATGCCAATCTCCTCATCATTGGAACTGCTGGACTCCACATGTTGAAGCTCATCTAAACCAATACCAACCAGCCCTGTCTGTGTAGGATCATCATCTATCTGTGCTGGCTCTTCTGGCTCTACATCCCATCTGGCTGCTGGACTCTCCTTGTATGTAGTTGTGTTGCGGTCAATAAGACGCAAGGCACTATGTACAGCCACAAGCTTCTCTGCCCTCCTAGAAGTAAGCCTGTTCCTCTTAACGGAGTGGATAAAGCTATAAGTAGACCAGTTCCTCTCAGTAGCAGAAGAACTAGAAACCTGGGACAGCAAACGAATGGCTAGAGTAGTAATCAAAGATCTAGGCCCATGGATAGTCCACCACAACTTGGGTTCCTCCTCTGACATAGTCTCCAAATCTTCCTTGGCCGCCTCTGAATATCCCCAAAGAGTGGCAAATTTTGTCCACTCGGTACGAAGCAAGCTGGCCTCTATAGGATCATACATTCTGTCAATGGTCTTCATGAACCCTTCCTTCACCTCAACATCCTCTATAGGTGACATTCTGCTGGGATGTGGCACATACCACTTTGGGTTCAATGCATAGGCAGCCATGTGTAAGGTAGTGTTGAGCTTCTCCCATCTACGCTGAATGATTGGATAAATATGCTCGGTGTAGATTTGCATTGTGGGGTCCTTCTCTCGCACTTTAGCCTTCATTTGATCAAGCATGGAATCAATGCACTTGTATACCTCTCCAAGGGAAGGTGCATTAGAATCCCCAAATCTAATAACTTTGAAGACTAGATCAATGATGGAGACAATATATTTGGCATTAGCCCAAAAAACATCATTCTTCACCACCTCCTTAACCCTCAATCCCTGCTGTGTCTTTGACTCAGGCCATCGGTTCCACTTTGCTATCATTAACATTAGTTGCAATGGCTCTTGCAACTCAAGCATCCTCTCCAAGAGAATAAAGTATGATGCATACCTAGTCTCTATAGGTTTCAGGAATTCCTTCTTAGAGAATGTCCTGAAAAGTGCATGTGAAGTATGGTGGTTGTAGATAAATATCTGCACATCTCTAGCATCACTCACAATTGATTTGATCCAGCTGATTTTACCCATGTCCTTAAGTGCATTATTCATAGCATGCACACAACAAGGAGTCCACCAAATGTGTCTATATGCTGCCTCAACCAACTTCCTTGTAGCTCTACACACATGGGCCGCATCTATCACTACCTACACCACATTCTATGGCCCAACCTCCTCTATGGCATCCTTGAGGATCTGGAATTGATAATGAGCATCCTTGCTATGCCCTGAACAATCAATAGCCCTAAGGAAATAAGGGTCCGCAGTAGATGTGACCATGATGTTGATGAGTGGACGATGCCTAATGTCCGTCCACCCATCCATGACTATGTTGCATCCACTTGTGACCTAGGTTCTCTTCATCTTCTCCATCAAAATATTAATGTTGGAATAGTTTTGATCCAAGATTGTTGTCTTCAATTTAGTCTCCCCTGGTGGCAGATATGATGGTCCCGCCCTTATTACCTTTGACATAGCTTCCTTATAATAAGGATAGGGAGCCACATGGAATGAAATGCCATTGGCAAAGAAGAATTTTCCAATAGCATCATTTGCCTCATCCTTTGCTTGTGCATTGAATAAATCTGCCAATGGTTGTGAACTTGAAGATGCCACTTTACGTTTCCCCTTAGGCTCTCCTGCACCCGAACTAAATGGATTTGGTGGCCTTTGACTTTGCAAAGTAGAAGTAGAAACTACTGCAATCTGATCACCCTTACTCCTATGTGCCAGTGTAGCAGTCATAGGTGTTGCTTCCTCATTAACACCCCATAATTTTAAAATTTCAGCTTTATACTTTGCATTTTTTTCCGCCTTCCTGCAAACATCTACACCTTTGCCTCAAATAAGAAGAAAGTGAGCATTAGTTCTAGTAATGCTCCCAAACCAGTCAAGATGACAAAGGTGGCACTCCCACTTTCTGGTGCTCACATGTGTCCTAGGCTGTGATGACATCTTAGTTGCAAATTGTTTTAATGGTGATTTTGGATCATAGGGGCCCTTGGCATATCTTTGGAGGATTTTTGAAGGGCATTTATCTTTTCTACTCCCAATAGAACCTACTTCAACTTGAATCTGAGTATTTGAGTCATGTTCACCCTCTTCTATTTGAAAATCTGAATCATCAGATTCATTTTCACTTCCACTTCCAATTTCTGCTTCAACCTCTTCACCCTCAACCTCATCATCACTTCTATTGATTGAACTCATTATGATAATGTCAAATGAGGCTGCAAAAGAGATTTAAAAACAAAATCAAAACTCTATAATTTATTGCAAAAGATGAAAATAAAAAAACAGTATGATGTATCAGAAATTTTAAATTTTGAAATCAGATTATCAGAAATTGAAATTCTGAAAATTTCTGAATTTTTGATAATCTGATTTGAGATTTCCATTTCAAAGTTTTAACTTTTGAATTTAAATTGACAACGTGCCTCAAAGAGATGTCATCTAATGGAATGCTTTGTTACCGTGTTCTTCATTTTAGCCCCTCGAACTAGCCAAAATACGTGTGGGTTCTGGTTTTGGTTCGGTTCTTCTCTGGGTTCGCTTGGGTTCTCCATTTTAAGGACCCATAGAGAATCCGGGTGGAAAATGGAGAACCCTGGCTGAACCTGGGGAGAACCTAGAAGAACCCTAGAGGACCCACGTCATCCAGCCTAGAAAAAGGCAAAAACTCAACTTAAAAACAAAAATAAAACCCTAAAAAGTGCCCAGATTGCCTTATATTGACTTGGCCGACCAAATGAGGCTCATTTTGCAAACTCCAAAGAGCAAAAACACCATTTTTTTGCCTCCAAGCTAAAAAATTATGAATATGATTACAAATTATGTGGCATTATGGCATATTTACATTTACATTTTTGCAAATTATGAATATGATTATAGATTATATGAGGTATTACCGTATGGCGTATTTTGTTGTTTCAATATTCTATGGCATTATGGCATTATGATCATATGATTATAATTTTGAGCATGCTTATGAGTCTATGGCATTATCATTATGTTTATATATATATATATATATATATATATAGTACGACCGTACCTGTACTTGTACCCTAGGGAAAAAAAATTGCCGAACCGTCGAACCCGAACCCAAACCTGCATCTGAATCTGTACCTGAACTGGGAACTTAGATGGAATGCAATGATTGGAGGATATGCACAAAATGGATTTGCTAAAGAGGCTTTAGAAACTTTCAGCCTTCAGGAAAAAAATAAAATGAAACATTGAAAATGCAACTGGCTGGTGTAAAGCCGAACTTTGCCTGTGAGTGTGAAGTTGTGAGCTTTTTGACAGTATCTGAGTATAGAGGAATTTTTTCAAATGTTGTAGTTGCAAATACCTTGGTAGACATGTATGCAAAATGCCAAAATGTGGAAGCATAGACAAGACGTGAACTTTTTGACAGTATGCCTCAACTTCAAGGCTCAAAGAGATGTCATGTCATGGAATGCAATGATTGCAGGATATGTAGTTGCATAGAATGGATGCATTCAAAATAGTGGACTCACTGGACTGTAAAAAGCTTTAGGAACTTTCAAGCAAATGCAAATAGCAGGTGTAACTGTACACTATACATTTTATGATTTTAAAAAAATTTAAAAATTAAAAATAATAATAATAATTATTAATTTATTAAATTTTTATGGCTCCCGTGTATGCAAAATGTGGAAGCATTGGCAACGTAGTGTTGGGCCGCGCAGTTTTTGACTGGATGCCTCATAGAGATGTCTGTTCATGGAATGCAATGGTCGCAGGGTTTGCAGAAGCTGCGCGGCTAGTGCTTCCACATTTTGCATACACGGGAGCCAAAACAGAGGGTGGAGGAAAAAACCGGCAAAACAAAACCTAGAAAACTTAGAAAAATAAAATACCTCAACCCTGAGTTGAATGCACTAGTCGAAAAACCCTACTGACTGTAAGTTTTGATCTCCAAACTCCAAACGCAAATCTCCTGTTTAGTGTTCTCTGCGGAAGCTCTAGTCACACGATGAAGACTCATAAGGCAAAAAAATCAACAAAAAAAACTTTAGGTTATAAACTTTTATGTTTTTAAACTTTTTAACACAACTTATTATTATTATTTTTTTGAGGAGATGTTTCTCATATGGAGGAGACGTAGGTAAGTCTCCTGTGCATTTCCTTGGCATCTCCCTACCAGAAATGGCAGGGAAATGTCTCGCTCCAGGAGGAAACGTTTGGGAGACGGCGGGGGGACGGCGGAGGGACATTTCCCAGGCGTCTCCCCGTCTCGGAAATGTCCCCGTCTTGGGTGCGCGTGGTTTTTCGGGGGGGGGGGACACGTCCTCGTGGAATACTCAAAATTGATTTTACATGACAAGGGTTTCAGGCTCTTCAAATAGCATATAGGCCAGCTTTCATGAATGGTGATTAAGGGTGTTCATTTCATCAAGGTATCATCATATTTAGCACCTAGTTGGGCTGGAAAATTCATGGTGATGATGCATGTTTGTACTACAGTTTTCATTCAAATCCTAAGGTATGTGTAGGTGCTGTTTCAAGTTGCCAGGATGTTTACTATCCAGAAAAAAAATGATTTCAAATGCTGCTGATTGTATAGTTCGTAGTCAACCAAAAATAGAAGTCAGTTCCAGATTTGGTGCAGCAGTGAAAGTCTTTATTTAGAAGAGTTTAGTAGTGAATTTGGATAGCCATTTTTAGCTATGCATTGGAGGCTCAAATAAGAGGTTTCAATTGGTTTTGGGTCACTGATTTTAGAGGCTAATTTTAGGTTGTTATTTACATTTCTGGTTTAGATGTCTATGAATAGGAGTCTTTTTATAAGTTTAGTTGCTGATTTTTGGAGTTGTCTCTTTGGGATTGTAGATGCTATTAATTAAAAGGTCCAATCTGCAGTTTTTATTATGCCCAGCATGGATGTTTATATATATTTTGAGGGTGTAAGATCTATAAAATCAATTGCCCTGGTACTCTTTTTTATTTCTTTTGTATTAGACAATTCAGAATTATTTTTTATGCTGTTCAATTTTTGCCGTATGTCCAGCTACAGGTCTGATCATGGGTTATTTAATTTTATTGTAAGTGTTTTGAATTGTTATGCTGTGACCAATTGTTTTGTATAGCTGTGTGCGAGTTTAATATTGGATTGTAAGTTTATCTCTACTGAGCAGTCAGAAGTGGACTTCTAAATAAATTTTCAAAAAACATACTGCTATGAAAGTGGAAGAATCGATCAAGATTGAGGTTTCTAGTTTCAGAGCGTCAAGATTGGAATAGGAATGTTTGTCAAGTTTTATTGTTCATGAGGTTTCAGCAACTTTTAAAGGCTCTAGGAATGAGTTTGCCTTGTTCCAAAGGATTCAATCAGGATTTCAAGGCCAAGTTACTTTAGATTTTCGAGAATTACTTAAGAGCCAAAAGTTTTTATGTCATCAACAATGGCTATTTCAGGCAGATAGATATGAACCTATTATTAGACTCTAAGTTGCCGGTTCCGGTACTGATTTGGGCTCGGGTTTGGGTGTTCGGTTCGCCAGTTTGGCTAATTTTTTTTGAGGGTGGGTTTGGTTCATTTTGGGTTCGTTAGTACAAAAAACATATAAAAATAAAAATATATATAAATATGCAGCCTAGAAGCATGAATTAGTATTAGAGTATCACATAACATCATATAAACAACAAAACCACCATAAACTTGAATATCATTCAAAACATGCATGATAAATATTTATTGTTCAAACTTCAAGTTCAATATTACAACACTTTTAAAGTTTTAATCATCAAATGGATTCTCTAAATCATTCATATCAATGTCAACATTGACATTAGATGAAGTAGGAAGACTAGATGAATCACAAGTAGTGCCAATGGCACTGTCACTAGCACTAGTGCTGTGCCCATGCTGCTGTTGGATATTGGACTCCTCATATGCAATATGGTGGGAAGTGGAAGCATCCAAGTCAGTGTCCTCTGGCTCTATATCCCACAACTTCGTCTCCCCTTCCTTGTAGCCACGTTGTTTGTGTGAAAGGAGAAGCAAGTTGGAATGCACATATACTAAGTCCTCCGCTCTTTTTGAGAGCAATTTATTGCGCTTTACTGAGTGGTTGAAAGAATATGTGCTCCAATTCCTCTCGGATGCAAATGAACTAGCAACCTATGAAGACAAAGTAAACAATTCAAAAACTATAAATTATAAATGAAATTATGAAACTTTTAAAACTAAAATATGAAAATTTATTAAACTTACTTGTGGTAAGACTTTAATTGCAAGGGGCTGCAAATGTTGGAAGTATTGTCCATGGAAGTACCACCGACTATGAGCATCCTTTAAGAACCTATCATGAAGAGCATCAACATCTAGACCATTTGAGTGCACAAAATCAGTGAACTCATTCGTGGCTACACTTCGCAAATCTTGATCAGGGAAGAGTCTCACAAATGTTGCCTTGTACCCTTCAGCCACTTCTAAATATCTATATGGAGGAAGCCTTCCTGGGATTGAAAGAATCTAACTACTATAGTTTTTTGGAGTCAATGCAAAGGCAAGAAGGTGTAATGGACTTGTGATTTTGTTCCATCTTTCTTCAACAATTGTTTGCACTTGTTTGAAGAAAGTCTCTTCAGTGTCTTGCTCTCTCGCATTTATGGTGCACTTGATCTTCTCAAGCAGTGAGTCTATACCATCATATATCTCTCCGATGCATGGCTTGTCCATGTCAGTATAGCGAATCATACTCAAAATGGGCTCGGTGAAGCTAAGGAGATACTCCACACGATCCCACCACAAGTCATCTAATATCATGCTCTTAATTTTTGTTGCTCTTTTAGTGCTGCTTTTCGTCCATATAGACCAATTGTTGCTAATCACCATGCTAGAAAGTGCCTCTCTAACTTTCACAAGTCATTTCAAGACGATTGTGTTAGAGGCAAAGCGGGTCTCTACAACCTATTGCAAATTAAAAAAAATAATTAAAATTTAAAAATAAACTTTAAAGAAGAATTTAAATTAGAATGCACAATCAAATTAAGAAAATAAAAAAATGTAAATATTACTTCACTTATCTTCAATAGCTCCAATTTTGAAAATGATCTAAAGATCCCTTGAGACAAGTCGTGGTTGGTGACAAACATCTGAATGTCCCCAACCTCAGCATACAATTCTTTGATCCATGCAATTTTATTCCCAATCTTTTGCAGCATAAGATTGAGTGAATGGACCGCACAAGGTGTCCAAAAGATATGTGAATATCTTTCCTCAACCAACAACCCTGCAGCTCTACAATTCTTGGCGTTGTTCGTTACAACTTGAACAATGTTGCGGGGTCCCACTTGCTCAATGGCTGCAATGAGAATATTAACAATAAATTGTCCATCTTTTATTTGCCCCTCACAATCCATGGCTTTCAAAAACATTGCCCCTTTAGGGGACACCACTATGGCGTTGATCAAAGGTCAATTTCTTGAGTCTTTCCAACCATCTGAAACAATGGACAAACCTGTCTCAACCCATGAATCTCTTATAGGCTTCAATGCATCTTCAACCAACAAAACCTCTTTTTCCAATAAAGTGCCATGCACCTTCTCATAACTCAGGCCCTTGTACCCTTTTGGAGCTTCATCAACCATTCTCAACATCTCTTTCCAATATGGAGAACAAACAACATTAAAAGCTAATCCATTGGCATATATGCATCTTGCTACACATTGGTCGGCAAGGGCTCTACTCTCATTTTGAAATGCAAGTTCCAAAGGCTCCTTTGTTCTCTTGTTTGCAATAGGTTGTGCACTCTGAGCTTGAGGATCCGGAGTGGCCATAAATGGGTGGTCTTCTACCACAATATTGGGATTAGATGGGGGCCTGCATTCCCTTTGATTTTTTTTTAGTAAAGGATGATTTCCTTTTTGGGCTTCCTGTTGATTTGTTGTGTCTTGTTCCATAATGTATTTTGCAACTGTCTTAGGTGGAATAGGTGTATTGTCTTTTCCAAGGCAAGGTGTGATGCCTTTTCTAGTTATGCCACACAAATGTGCTTTCACCCTAATGAACTAGAATATGTAATTTCACATCCATTGCATTTCCAAACGTAACCGCCACCACCTGGAATCCGTCTTATCATTTCAACATACTTCCATAGAGGAGAATTTGGATTTGTTTTGAACTTTGGTTTAGCTACGGAGCTAGAGGTAGAACCCATTGACATTGTGATTCCTATGGCAATTTGTTTTGCAAACAACACATTCAAAATTTGAATGAAAACAAAATATTGATTTATAAAGCCAAGCTCTTTTAAATCTTGCATACATTCATAGAAGAATGCAAAGGAAAAACATAGATAAATCATAAAATGAAATAAAACAAAGTTTCAGGTTTGTAAAACAAAAAAATGGATGAAAAAACTCAAAAAAAATGAGAAAAACTTACCTCTTTGCAAAAATATCCTTCAACAATCTTTGTGGCAGCCAATGAACACTTGCAAATCGGTAGGAATGGCAATGCAATCGTTTGTAGAAGCTTCAATGATCAATCTTCAACTCCTTTTGTCAATCCAACAAGCAAAATTGAAAACTCAGCCTCTTGGAATGAAAATGCTTGTTTGCAAAACAAATGAATAAAATTGAGGTAGTTTAGGTGTTTAATGTGTTTTAGAGGTCACTTTTAGGGTTTCCTTGGGCGTGGGTCAAAGTCAAACTGCATAAAATAATAAAAAAATGCAAAAAAAACCACTTTTTGTGCGCCTAAACACGTCGGTTCGCCTTGGGTTCGCCCGGGTTCGCTTTGGGTTCTTCCCGGGTTCGCCTGGGTTCTACATGGGCGAACCGGACCCTAAAATCACGAACCCTGGCTGAATCCATAGAGGGACTGAACCAGAATCCGAACCCGATGCAAACCCGAACCGAAACCCAGCTTCCTAGGGGCGAACCCGGTAACATAGATTAGAATTTTATTTTATTAATTATTTTAGAATTGGTTTGCTTTAAAAGTGTTTTATTTCCTCTTTTTCGTAGTTAGGGATAGAATTGTTTTAAGCAGTAATTGTTTAAGACTATTTTGTCATTATTTTATCTCCAAAAGCCTACCTCATGAAAGCTTATGAAGAAGTGATTGAGCACATAATTTGTGAAGGTTAGTTGATTTGAAGCTTATTTTGCAAAACTTCTGCTCAACTACAGTCATGTTATTCAGTGATTGCATGTTTGTAATTTCATGAAGTAAATTGACAATCCATCCAAGGCACTCGCCATTAGATCTGTCAGTCCATCCTATCTTTGGTGCATGCTAATCATGCCCTCAAATAATTCTTCTTTTTCTTTAGTTGTTAAATTGTACTTTCTCTTCCTTATTCTGACATATCTTCTTTTAAATTGAGTTCCTAGAATTTATTTTGCTCCCTTCTTTGGTGCTTAATCTTTCATTGGAGCACATTTACAAATTGAGTTTTTCTACAAGCTGGCAAGGTCAAGGCAATGATACCATTGTAATGACCCTTAGCTAAATTATTCATATAAATTACTCAAATTTAAAATAGTACAATGAAATCAACCAAAGCATTCATATAAAAATTCTTAGATCTAAAATGGCCACATAAAATAAAAGAGGTTTGCACAAATAAATGGCTGAAACAAAGTGTTTCATGCACACATTTCGTTCAAATGATTACATAGATTCACTACAACAAATATTTGTTGATAATCAAAACTATAATAATTACAAAGATATTTTGAAAATGACCAAATTACTGAAATATCCAAAACACTAATGTAGTCCTCCAAGTTGAAATGCTGATGCAACTTTTATATGAGCTGCCCTCTAGAAACCTAAGGTTTTTTGTCTTTTAATCTCAAAATTCAAGGATTTTCATCCTTAGATCCAATAGTTGAACGCAAGTGCTTGAATTAGGGTTTGGGTGTATCGGTGTGATGTTAAAAGATGATCCAAAATGATGAAATTGCTTGCCTTATATAGGAGTTGAAGATCTAGTGTGGGCCCATATGTGCTGATAGCTATTTGAGAGTTACTTGCCAATTTACATCAAATTTGGCTCTACTAATGGCTTCCTTGGTTGGCCTTTTTGATCATTGAATTCCTTTGTTTGAATGGTAGGGGTTTTGTGAGAGTGCATGCCAAAAGTCAAGTGCCTAGGGAAATGCTTGTTAGTAGAACAAGCAAATAATACTCTGAAAGCTTGACATGGAGGATTTGGAAAATGAGATTCTAGTGTGCTAGGATGCAATATAATAGGGCTTTGGGGATTTACATGCCGATAGGAGCAATATGATGGGGGTTTGTGTATTTGGGAGTCGAAATACTTCGTTTGCACATCCGTAGAGGTAGGTTGTCATCAAAAACCCCAAAGGCTTGAAGCGAAATGTGTGAGCATGGAAGTTGGGATTAGAATTTGGGGTGCCAAGTGAATGGGGATATAGAAGTCCAAAGGCCCACAAAAGAGAAAGGAAGTGGTAAGTAAGGGTGTAGGGAATGAATGGAAGGCATGCCAATATGCAAAGTTTGAAATCCTGCCCAAGTCTAGAAAGTGATCTAGGCATCCTTATACTTAGGATAAGGAACACTACATTATGTTATGAATTCAAAAATCCTATTTATTGGTGCATATGACTTGAGGAAAATGCACCTTATGAATGAAATTCAACCAATGTATGGGTACATCCTTGAGATTGAGGGTGCAACTCATAAAGGAAAGACGGATTGGTTTGCGAATGGCCATTCTTAGGTGTGCACCTAGAGGCTAGCATGTGCCTATGTAAAGAGTATTTTTTGTCATCAATTGTTAGGGGAACGTTTGATTTGAGGGATGTGGCTTATAAATGAGGCAAGTTCACTTTGAAAATTCAATGCTCGATGTATAGGTGCACGCCTAGGGTGAGGGGGCACCTCAATAGAGCAAAAATTCAATTTTCAAAAAACCTAGTTATTAGGTGCATGCCTAAGATTGAGCATGCACTTCACCAAGAGAACTTTCAAATCCAATTGTTAGGTGCACACTTCGGTAGAGGGGCACACCTATATAAAGGAAAAATTAGATATTAAAAAAATCATAATTATTAGGTGTGCATTTGGAGATGAAGTGCACACCTATACAAAGGAAATAAAAAATACTAGTTAAAAATCCATTTTATAGTGTATTGGGGCATGGATGGGTAAAGCAAAAGTGCTTGCCTATTAGAAGGATTCAAAATGTTTCAAGGTATTTCAAAGGGTTAGCCATGATTAGAGGAAAAGTTGTAGACTTATCAAAGTCATCTAGAGTCGCCTATCCAGAAATTTATTAGTCATCACAATTTTCAAAGAGAAAAGCATCTTTTGGGATTTGCTATTTTTAGTGGTCTCCATTTTTAGCTCTTGAGGAGGTCATGCTATTTTTATGTTTTGCTATCTATAGCCTAGAGTTAACTATTTTTTAATTCATCTAAAAATTGCATTTCATGCATTCAATCATTCTTAAGAGTAGTAATAAGTTTATTTTTTTCAAGCAATAGCTTTACAAAACAATATAAATAAGTGTAATTTTGCATTTAGTTTTCTAATGATAATTGTCAAGCCTGCATATTGTTGAAATTGTTGTTCATCGAGTATTTGAATGTTTATTTGCTCAATAGAATTTATTATGCCTATCTTTCATCTAAGTGTCTATTGAGATGTTTAGTTGTGTGTTAAAGGTATATTGAATAGCTTCTACCAAAATTTCAAGCTTTGTATTGTAGGTCTTTATGGAGTTGGAGATCATGGCTTTGTACTAAGTCCTTTGTTTACTCTACCAAAGGGATTATGTTTATATGTTTTAGTCTATTCAGTTTGTATGTGTACTTGTATTGTTCAATCTCTACATTTAGTTGAACAATGCAAGCATGTAATTTTAGATATTTTTTTGATTAAAAAATCCAAAAAATTGGTATCTAGTGTTGACATGTTGAATCGCCTTATGTTCTAGATTAAGAAAACAAAATGATGGTTTTTTATATAGTTAGTCTGTATTGAATACTCAAAATCACCCTTGAAAACACTATAAAGATTGTAAATAAGAAAGTAAATGTTTGTAGTTTAGGTTTGTTTTTAGTTTAAATGTAGTAACACCTAATTCGAATAGCAAATCTACTGCACATTTGTTTTGTTTTGTTTAGTGTTGCACTAAAATGTGCAAATTGAAATGCTAACATTGAGGATTAATAGTTTTCCAATAAGCAATGGAATATTTCCAATGTCATAACTCAAAAGCATCAAGGTATATCATGTCTACTAAAGCTTGCAACCAATTTGGTGGTAGAGTAGCCATTTTTTTGCGATTTGTAGTTATTAGTTAGTTTAAATGGAGTATAACTATTACCATAGAATGGTATAACAATGGACACCCATTTTGCCGCTTTTGCTACCAATGTCATTCAAGTCCCCTAACAACCTGCACACCATATAAACTACAAGAATTTTTTTCATGTATGGTGCAAATATTGGTGAGAAATTGTCACACATTTAGTAATACTTGAAACAAAAGAATTGTATGGCTAATAAGATTAATAGAAACAACTTCAAAGAAATTTTAACAACAAAAAGTAAGAAAGTTCACATGAGCACTCTCTATAAAATTAATGCCACATTTGGAAACCCCATGGCTCAAGGTGAGGCAAATGGGTGGAGAAATTAGAGCAGACCAAATCCTACCTAATTCTCAAGCACGACATGCTAAATCAAATAATTCCAACCTAGCAAATGAATTCATTTAATTATGTAACTCTCTCCTCCCATGTACGATGATCAAGATGCTCTCATAACTCCCACATAATGGTGTACTGCCCATGTAGCTCATAAATACATAATAACTAAATGTAACTCAAAGTAAATAATGAATAATCTTGTATGTAGAAAGGTCAAAGATACAACTAACATGAATGTGGATTTTGAGGACTGTAGTTTATAGGAGAGTCTTGTAGACGAGCTTGCAAAGTTCACTTTTGATCCTAATCCACGAAAAAACAGACAATTACAGTCCTTTTAGCCATTGTTCTTGATGGTGATGTGGATGAGGATATTTCTATTTGAGATGTTGAAGGTCCTTGTAGAAACCCCTTGTTTCCCCTAATTCTGAATCTGACAGTTTTCCGATCTTTTCTGAAGTTTTTTTGAGTTTTGGACGTTTCTAGGGTTTTAAGCAATAAATGAAGATGGCAATTTTTGCAAGTAATACAAAATAAATGCAATAAAATAATGTAACTCTGAGAACTACAGATTCTATAGCAAATATTGAAGCTTGTCTAATATAAAGTTTGCTGAAGATGATTACAATATGACCCAGTTGCATGCAAATGAAAATACAATGATATTAATGAAAACCTGGTAAAAAGCAGCAATCTGATCTGATATTTGGATAGTACGGCTGCAAGTAAAGTGTCCTCTCCCTCAGAATATGGAAGGCGTATGGTTCCAGATGCAGAGGCGCCACTCTGGTGGAGATATGATGCCAATGAGGTTGGCGTTTCTTCTCTAGACAAAAGACGCCTCAATATAATGTAGTACGGCCTGGCACAGTACGGCCTGATGTCAGGAACAGCAATTCATAAATGTACGGCCTCCTTGTAATTTGTGTCTGGACCTCTGGATATAGTGCGCCCTTAAACAGATGAAATCTAACTGCGAATGAAAGAGATGTTTACTCTGGAAATCCCAAGTCTGGTTCCCTTGAACAGTACGGCCAGGTACAGGAAAGTACGGCCCTTTTAAAAACAGCAGCAATAAATAATAAATTGTACGGCTCTTCCTTGAGCCTCCAGATCTTAGACAAAGATACGCCTCTACAGAATAATTCCTCTGTGAATAGATACTAACTGAAATCCTGATGTTTGAATCAACCGTGATGCTCTGTAATTTCTTCTGGATGAAGAAATCTCACAACTGGCAGTAAATTAGGTGATATCTCACACCCTCTGAACTGATTCAATGGAGATGGCTCGTTCTCCAACGAATATCGAACTCAAACCCTAAGGTCTCCGTTCTCTGGCAAAGACTGATCAATTTTCAATTCATAAAATGTCATAATGGCACAATTCCCAAGGCAAAACCTCTTTATTGCTCAAAAGTGCGATTTCCTTAAAGATAGGGAATTTTAAATATTTGACTTTTTAATCTTTTAATCTTTCCATAGTCCTCAGTCAAATATTTTATAATAATTTTAATTGCCAGACTGGCCCCTTTCCTGATGATGGGCGCACCCCTCAAGGCAAATCACTTAAGTTATAATTTAAAATTATAACTTTATATTATAATCCTTAATTAATTAATATTTAATTAATGCAATTAAATATTAATATTTCCCTCGTTACTCATCCGATGTCTGATTTAACTCTGAAGTGTCGAACCCTCGCTAAAAAGTGGGTCCACTGATTGCCAGGGGAACTCTGCTAAAAATAGCAATTCTGCAAGAAACGCCCAAATGAGCCCGAACGAAAGCCAATTGATCAAAACCGCCAATCAAGTGAGCCAAGCTTCGAAACGACCCTCTAACCACTCTATCAGCCTACGAGGGTCTCGTGATAGGCTAAACTTACGAACTCGATGCTCGCCAAAATGGGGACATGACAGTCCGCCCTCCCTAAAATTGCTTGACCCCAAGCAATCTCTACTGCAAAGAAAACTCCGATCCTCGGAAGGCCCAAAAGAAAAAACTGTGAAATGTCCCACACATCACGATCTGTCTCCTGTAGCATCATCAAAAACTCAACTGCGCAATCAATACCTGGATCCCAAACCCAGCGTAAAAGTCTGTCGTGACGGTCCTCCTCAGGCTGCCACTGCGCTCTACTGCCTCCAACTTCACCATGCTGAGAATAGTGAAGTAACCCAATGGGACCCATCCAATACTCAGTGCCAAAGCTGTCGCCACCGGGATCCCAATACAATATGAATCCACATCCATCTGTCATGCAGAGATAAAAACTTCTAGAAGCATCTACTATCCTGGATCTCTCCCTGTCCTCTGCTAAACCCTCATGGATGTGATAACTGTCCAAGCCATCATGCCAACTAACAACATAGTCGCCCTGTAACCATGTACCTGTATGAAAAATCTGCGACATAGAAGTATCAAGCCCTGTCAAATACATATCGGCATGATGGATAACTGACTGCTGCCCCTGCAAGTAATACCCCGCAAACTGCTGAGTCAAGTACCTGCATCCGCTAATCCCATCTTGTGAAGATGGTAACTCTGCACACAGTAATGAATTACTCCCCTCGACTGTACCAAGAGAATCACCCTGTGCACAAGAATGGTGCATCGAATACGAATCATGTACAGGTGGATCAAAGGAAAAACTATAAGCACTCCTCACCGTGTACACCTCATTAAACTCCTCTGTGAGTCTTGTTTGGAATTGCGATGCACTGGAACAATCCCAAACACTACGATTATCACCCAACCAAGAACTAGCATCAAGAGTACGATCAGCCTCCAACTCGAAGAGTGGATTATCATAGACCAAACCACCATCAAATTCAAATAATGGATTGTTCACAAACTGCACAATCACTCCATCCTGATCTGAATCATCCATCTCTGAATCGCTGGAATAATAATTTGAATTGTACTCCTGACTTGGCTCAACCAGCTGCCGATCATAGTCAACTGCATCGGATGAAATGATTGATTTGCTTCCATGAGAGGAAAACAAATCAACATAAGTACCAATCTCCCAACTGGATGAGACTCCGACTGTCTTCAGGAAGATGGACAAGTGTCGAGGGTTGTCACACAACTCTCTCGTGAATCAACAACCATGTCACAGGGACTATCAATGATCTGCCGTGCATCACCTATCATGGGACTAATCTCAAGAGAACCTGGTGCAACGCGTGGCTCACTGCAACTCTCATCTAGTGCACTCATCCTATCGATATCAACTGCTCCTGTGACCGAGATGGATGTAACTTCATCCTCAACATCTCCCACACTGCTATGAACCATGGGTGTGTACTCCTCCCCAACCGCTGCCATGGAAAACTGGACTATATCCAAAGGTGGTGAAGATTGTGCTAAACTCAACGCCACGGTAAGCCTCTCAATCTTTAACTGTGACTCTCGAAGAGCCAACTGGGTGCTATGCAACGAGTCCCTAGTCACCTCACGCTCATGAGTGAGCTCATCGATCCGCTCCTCCTTTCCCTTCAATGCATCATAACAAATGCAATTCCACTCGAGAAGGAAATCCCTATCCGCAAGTAATTTTAGGTAGCTTTGTTTCATCGTTCCAACTGCTTCTCGGAGTGCATGTATCACTGCAAGGGAAAAACCACTATCACTGTGCTCATCTGTCGAAGAAGGACTCCAATTGTAGGTAGTCAACATCTGACGAGCAACGTCAAAATGCTCAAGGGCAGTAGCAATCATTGTGTCCTTCACTTGTAGTTGCCCAACCAAATGATGAGGGTTCTGTAGCTTACGACCCCCATACAAGTTTTCCGGTTCACAATAAGCACTATGATATGACGCTGATCCGTCATCACTCACCTCATGATAAGCAGCATCATGTGTGCTTTCATCCATGCACACCTCAACATCTAAGGTACTGCTGCTCTGTACCTCAAAGGATGGCTCAACTGGTACGGTAGAAGTTGCTGGTCTGACAGTATCTTCACACGCTTCTACTCCAACAGTGACTGCATGCCCATCCAAAGCATGATCCTGGGATTCCATATCAACATATGAATCCTCTAGCTTGTTTTCAAAGGTTTGATCTGGAAAATCAGATTCACCATGACTTAAATTCTCAACGCCAACTGCATCACTCGTACCCAACTCTTGAGTCTCTTCATGCGACAACTCAATAGGAGTACTTTGCATGTGTGAAACCTCTGTTGTGTCATGCTCACGCGAAGTTTCGCCATTGCTGTCATAAAAATCAGAAGTGGCTTCAATAGTAGAAACTTCTTGAGTCACCTCCTGCAAAGACGATATAGGTAAATTATTACCCCAAGCTGTGCTAGTGCTGTCTTGACTCAAATCAGCACGCTTATCAAATTCCTGTAATAAATTTCTGCCTACTTCATAGGGATTTGAAAACACCAAATCATTCTCATGAAGGATTGTATCACCCTTAGGCGTAGATTCTCTATCCGTTCCAGATGTAAACAACTCACGAGCTATAGTCAGATATTTCTGTCTTGCAAACTCTGTCTTATGGCAAAGACTCGGGTGCAAATCCATGTAACTCATGAAAGGGAGTTCCTTTTTAATTTTCTGCGGTAGAATGCTATACTCCTGGAACATGCTAACCACTTCTCTTTCGGTGTTTTGTGGTGTTCTGTCAACGGTATTCCTTTCACTGAACTCAGGTGGTACTAACTGCCACTCGTCGTTCGCTGTCCTAAAGGTACCAACGAACAAACCCTCATGCTGTTCACCTGCTATAGCCTCATCGGGCTCCTGTCTCGTGAAAGTGGGCCTAGTAGGCCTATCTGCTGTCCGTGACATTGTCCTAGGAGCTCTCCGTGAACCTACAACACTCCTGTCATCGTCACGATGTGGTGACAGTCTCCTCGGAGTATCCAGTCTCTGAAGTGCAACTGCCAACTGCTGTAATACACCATTTGACTGTCGTCGACCTGCACGAAGATCTCTGAGTGCATGCAAGACCTCTGCACGGCCCTGACCTTTGTTACTATGAAGAAACTCTGTTTTAACATTATCTGTTCTATCAGTCCTGTAATTCCTGTCAGTTCTGTTACCCATGTTTCCTGGCTGCCAGATCGAACCCTGTTGCCTGTTAACCAAAGCTCGCCTAAATGAATAATACCTGATAAGACCCAAACTGTTCCGGCTGCAGAAGACGGCTAAACCCTCAGGATGGCAGGATTTAGCTCTGATACCACTGTAGAAACCCCTTGTTTCCCCTAATTCTGAATCTGACAGTTTTCCGATCTTTTCTGAAGTTTTTTTGAGTTTTGGACGTTTCTAGGGTTTTAAGCAATAAATGAAGATGGCAATTTTTGCAAGTAATACAAAATAAATGCAATAAAATAATGTAACTCTGAGAACTACAGATTCTATAGCAAATATTGAAGCTTGTCTAATATAAAGTTTGCTGAAGATGATTACAATATGACCCAGTTGCATGCAAATGAAAATACAATGATATTAATGAAAACCTGGTAAAAAGCAGCAATCTGATTTGATATTTGGATAGTACGGCTGCAAGTAAAGTGTCCTCTCCCTCAGAATATGGAAGGCGTATGGTTCCAGATGCAGAGGCGCCACTCTGGTGGAGATATGATGCCAATGAGGTTGGCATTTCTTCTCTAGACAAAAGACGCCTCAATATAATGTAGTACGGCCTGGCACAGTACGGCCTGATGTCAGGAACATCAATTCATAAATGTACGGCCTCCTTGTAATTTGTGTCTGGACCTCTGGATATAGTGCGCCCTTAAACAGATGAAATCTAACTGCGAATGAAAGAGATGTTTACTCTGGAAATCCCAAGTCTGGTTCCCTTGAACAGTACGGCCAGGTACAGGAAAGTACGGCCCTTTTAAAAACAGCAGCAATAAATAATAAATAGTACGGCTCTTCCTTGAGCCTCCAGATCTTAGACAAAGATACGCCTCTACAGAATAATTCCTCTGTGAATAGATACTAACTGAAATCTTGATGTTTGAATCAACCGTGATGCTCTGTAATTTCTTCTGGATGAAGAAATCTCACAACTGGCAGTAAATTAGGTGATATCTCACACCCTCTGAACTGATTCAATGGAGATGGCTCGTTCTCCAACGAATATCGAACTCAAACCCTAAGGTCTCCGTTCTCTGGCAAAGACTGATCAATTTTCAATTCATAAAATGTCATAATGGCACAATTCCCAAGGCAAAACCTCTTTATTGCTCAAAAGTGCGATTTCCTTAAAGATAGGGAATTTTAAATATTTGACTTTTTAATCTTTTAATCTTTCCATAGTCCTCAGTCAAATATTTTATAATAATTTTAATTGCCAGACTGGCCCCTTTCCTGATGATGGGCGCGCCCCTCAAGGCAAATCACTTAAGTTATAATTTAAAATTATAACTTTATATTATAATCCTTAATTAATTAATATTTAATTATAACTTTATATTATAATCCTTAATTAATTAATATTTAATTAATGCAATTAAATATTAATATTTCCCTCGTTACTCATCCGATAACTGATCCGTCTAAAGCTGACGAACTCTGAAGTGATTCTGAGTGCTGCCAAACCCATACTGCTAAAAATAGCAGGGGTCCACGCTGACTGCCAGGAACTGCTAAAAATAGCAATTCTGCAAGAAACGTCCGAATGAGCCCGAACGAAAGCCAATTGATCAAAACTGCCAATCTGATGCTGAGCCAAGCTTCGAAACGACCCTCTAACCACTCTATCAGCCTACGAGGGTCTCGTGATAGGCTAAACTTACGAACTCTGATGCTCGCCAAAAATGGGGACATGACAGTCCTCTTTGACCATAACCTTATTTTTCATGTCTAGACTCATTATTTTTCCTTACTCTATATTCAAGGCTCTATCATACTTATGTGTTTACATGATTTTGTAATTTCTTGTACCATTCAAGTATCACTGACCTATGTTGATCCTCCATGAAATTTAATACAATTTCTTTATTATTGATTTTTGGATGTTGTTTTGTCATTGAATTGATTCATCTATCCTATATGATGTTGACACATTGATTTACCTAATATCCAACTTAAGAAATTTCACTATCATTTGCAATTTTCAATTTTGAACTTTTAATCTTGCATCTCACATTTATAATTTAATCTTGATTCTGCTGTTTTTTTGCCATATGCATTTTTATTTTTATTCATTGTAGACAATCACAACCTCACACCTGCATATCCAAGTCTTGGATGTCCATACCGAGTTTGCCTCCTTGCAGCTTGCATACCCTAACATCCATTTACCCATGTAATGTAATGTGGTATTTCCATTTAGGGGAAGTATGGATAGACTACCTCATGAACAATTGGTTATATGGTGATGTCAAGGCCATATGCCACATTGTAAAAACAGAATTGTGGATATTTATGTTCCACTTCCTACCTAGGCAACAAGGGCAAATATTTGAAATTGGGTCCTATGTTACATTGTACAATATATTTATTAAGTGGGAGGAGAAATCGCAAATTAGAATATTCAATAAATGAAAATCAATTGTGCTAAACTCTCTTGGAACCCTTGAGAGTAACATTTTATTGTACCTTCCAAAGGAAAAATAAAGTAGTCAACACAAAGGGTATGCCAAAAACTGTACAGTAACTTTCTAAAAGAACTAAGAGTTAAAAAAATAGCTGCTCTCCAATGATTGGATATTTAAAAAGCACAATTGAATCTATGCTCAGTTTGGGTCCAAAAATGTCTAACATAATTGCATTCCCAGAAGATTACTGTCCACGTTGGACATGAAGACCATATGAAACTCCCATTTGGCCAGCTTACTTCTATTAGCTAACAATTGAAACAATTTTTGCAAATTAAAACAAGGCAAGTTGTGTAAGAGAGAACAGTATGTTGATTGTTATCCCATCTCTCTTTTTTCTATAGTAGGTGGATCCAAGATCAATTTGAAAAGCTGCCAATTGAGTTCCAAGATTAAACAGTTCTTTTGCTCATTTTTCAATTTGGATCATTTGGACATCACTGTAATTTCTTTCTTTCTCAAGGGGGCAATGCATTCTTTTATTGTAAATGCAAGCCTCTTTGAAAGAACCCCAAGTTTAGAATTAGGGGTATGCCTAGGTGGGTTATTTGTGGCAGAGAGTAGTATCGAACAAGAACACCCAAGCATGACAAGCAGCTATAATTTCATAGGCAATGTCCTACGTAGGGTCGACCAGTCATCTTGAGAGTGTTAGTTACTCACTGTATTGGTTGATTTTCCCTTTGCTATAATTCTTTTGTGTTTGGAATCATAACATTATCACTTTGCTACTTACACACCTCTTTCTCTAAATACAATATTCATAGAATATAATCTAAAATACCACCGGTCTGATTCATATTTTCCAATAAATAAGTCATTTTTAAGATGATTTGTGGAACCAAATGATTAATGCAGGAGTGCACTTCGTCATCTCCTGTTTTAATTCAAGATCTATTGCATCAATGCATTAAATGTGCAAATTATGTATAGTTCTGGGTTTGTAGTTATTACTTAATTGAATTTAGAGATAAATTTCTTTTGTAGAACTAGTGGCTTGTTAAGGGTATGGATAAATGAATACATCGACATTGTTGTTGACTCTATAGTCTGGATTGGACCTTGATAGCTTTTGACAGCAGAAAGTCTAATTTATATTTGCTGCTTAATTGTGTAGGATCTTATTTTCTGTTGGCCTTTTTTTGTATAGATATTATTCATGGGCATATTGGAATTAAACATGATTCCACTTCTACAAGGAAAGAGCTCTTAACATTGAGACATCATGGCAAAAGTTTTGGGCACTATGCTCGGTATGTTCTTTTATTTCCTCATGGCCATAATTTGTTCATTCCAAATGCTTTATTGATAGATATGTTGTAGGGAGGGGCCTTTCAACTGACATTGTTTAGGGACTCATTATATGTGAGAGCAAGAAAGTTAAATTTGAAGTGTATTTTTTTCTTACATCAAAAACACGAGAAAGCAATAACAGTCCAAAAACAGAGCTTTAAATTCCGATACCATAAAAGGTTTAATTCAAGACCTTCATATAGCTGCAAAATTTGATGTTCCTTTTTATCCAAACACTCTTACTTTGTTTACTCGTATAGATAACTAAGGGAACTTATCTTTCTCCCATAGGCCATTTGCCTCTTGGTGATTGATAAGATCTTCTAATGGGGAAGTCTTGTGATAACGTTGAGTTTTGAATATTTGTATTCCTTGATGGTTGTTGTTTATAAGGATTACAAAGAATAGACATTCTTATTTTCCCTTTATTGAGTATCTAGTCAAACCAAGGTCTAACAAAGTATAGTGTTTGTGAAGTTTGTTTTTTGTAATTGCCTCAACCATAGTTGGCATACTTGTTGAGTACTCATTGACTTGGTTAGTACTTGTTAGTGAAATCAGGAAATTAGTTACTCGATTTGTACTTGTCACTTGCATGACTAGGGCATGGGAGGTTGACAATAGTCATATGATTGTTGGTAAAGTGTTTATTTTTGTGTGATAGGAAGGTTTAATGACCACTAGGGCATCAAAATCTTGCATTAGGCACTTAAATGGTGACATAAACAAAAATTTGAGTGAGTTGGGTCTACAAAGTCACCAAATGGATAAATCTTGTGAGCACGGGATAAAAGTCGACCAATAACAACTTAATTGTGGATAACAACCTTAGGATAGCTTGAGCATAGTTAAATCATGCAAATAGCAAGTTTCAAGGGTAGTTTTAGTTGCCTAGGGTTTTTACATTTGGTGCAAGATGTTTTTGGTGACAATTTAAAAATATTTTTAAGTTACGAAGCATGCTAATTTGAAAATTAGGGGTTTGTTGAGTCCAAGTATGTGAACAATGGCCTCAACAATTGAGAAAGAGAAATTGACAAGAAAAGGCACAATGAATAAAACATGACAGTACAAGATTTGAATCTTAGAATAGTTTGAGTTAAAAAATGGAAAGCCATCCTATAAGCTACCCATTACAGGTTGCTTAAACTACTTTGGTTGATTCTCAAATAAATGTAAGATGGCTGATTTATCCACATGGCCATGACAAGGTATAAATATAACCTTTTAACTTTGTGTTGCACCCCTATGAAACTTGCTTTTATGGACCGCATTTTCTTTTGTCTTCTTGTGGTCATCAATCAAGGTATTGGATGTGGAAATTGAGAGGCTTGTTTTCCTTCTTGTTGTCTTTGTTGTTTCATCCAATGATTGGGTCATGCATAAGGATAGGACATGGAAATGAGTAGGTCTAAGCATTTTGGCAAGGAGTTGGCTAGCTTCATAGAGGGATAAATGTCAAAAATCAAAGTGGGCTGATCTATCTTTTGACAATGAGATATTCATGTATTTATAACACTAAAAATTTCCTTTTCTTCACAATCATCGGTAGTATTATTCAAAGAGTAGATAAAGGTGCGTGGGAGCAAAGATATGAGTTTTAAATGTTAATGATGAGCAAAAGAAGTGCCTAGTGAAGAGCACACAAAAAATACTGAGAGGAGCGGGGGGGGTGGGGGGAGGGGGTGGCGGCGGCGGGTGATTCAGTATTTCAAACTTTAAAACTTAAAACCATATAAATCAGAAATCAAAACATTAACATCAACATAAAACACCATGAATAAGTATGAACACCAATATTACGTGGAAAACCCTTTCAGGTAAAAAAACCACAACAAAATATTGCTTTTATTACTCCAAAGGGCACCAACCTTGTTTACATATGTGAACACCAACTCTCCCTCAAAGCACCAACTCCGATCAACTGAAGCACCGACTCCAGTGTTGTTGAAGCACAAACTTCAGACTCATAAAATACTTGATACATAACACATAACTTCTTCAACCTGATCTTAATCACAAACTGAACACTGCTTCATTATAATCTCACTCTGGGCACTACGTTGACAAACTTGCAACTTCAAATTGCCATCCAAAAAGGACACCAACTTGTATTGGAGCACAAAGAACAAAAGTGACTCCTTTGACTGATTTATACAGCAAATAGAAATCTGCACCTTCATGAAACTTTTAACAACAGTCACATGAACATGTCCTCAACTTTGCACAAAGAAGCCAACTCAGAAAGAAATGATCAAGGTTTCTTCATTAAAAACATTGTTCCACGGGCCTCGGGGACGGGGAAACGGGGGGACGTCCGGGACACGTTTCGGAGATGGGGGAACAAAGGGCCTAAGTTTGGGGACGACGGGGAGACGGCGGGGGGGTGGCTGGGGGTGGTGCTGATATAGTTATACATATACTTATAGTACTTTAAAAACTAGTTTTGAAAAGATGTATAACAATATAAGAATTACATTTAAAATGAAACTATAGGAAATTAGTAAAATTATAACATGGCAAAATTTGAAATACTAAATCTAAATACGAAAATATCTTGAATGCTAATTGCTAAATAAAATTTGACAAATGAAATTGTCAAATTGGAGATTTCTATTATATTGCCAAATATGAATATCTGATGTCATATGAGATATCACAAAGTCTATAAAGATGATTAATTGATTACATGATTCATCATTACAATGAGTAGCATTACAAAATGAAAAGACAAAATGCCAAAATGTCAAAACCCAAAATGTAGTGAATGGAGGCCTCTAATCATCTACAAACTCCTCATCACTGGAACTGCTGGACTCCACATGGTCAAGATCCCTCAAGCTCACATCAACCAGCCCTGTATCTGAAGTGGTAGGATCATCCTCATCAATCTGTGAAGGCTCCTCTGGCTCCACATCCCATCGTGCCGCTGGACTCTCCTTGTACCCAACTGTCTTGCGGTCCATGAGACGCAAAGCATTGTGTACAGCCACAAGCTTCTCTACTTTCTTAGAGGTAAGTCTGTTCCTTTTAAGAGAGTGGATGAAGCTATATGTAGACCAGTTCCTCTCAACAGCTGAAGAACTGGAAACCTGGGATAGTAGACAAATAGCTAGAGTGGTGATCAAAGATTTCGAACCATGACAATTCAACCACAAAAGTGGGTCCTGTTGTGCCATAGAAACTATATCCATCTTTGCTGCATCTGAATAGCCTCTAAGAGTGGCAAATCTGGTCCACTCAGTGCGAATTGTGCTGGCATTTGTAGAATCATACATCTTCTCTATGCACCTAAAGAAACCCGCCTTCACCTCATCATCCCGAATCGGTGTCACTCTACTCGGTCTAGCCATGTACCACTTAGGATTCAAGGCAAAAGCAACCATATGCAAAGGAGTGTTCAACTTGTCCCATCTGCACTGAATGATTGGCCGGATGTGCTCATTGTAGAATGCTAGAGAGGGGTCCTTCACTCGCATAGCAGCCCTCATCTGGTCAAGCATAGAGTCGATGCACTCATACACCTCTCCAAGGTTAGGTGCATCCCCATCCCCATATCTGATAACCTAGAATATTGGAGAAATGATGGAGACAATGTATTTCGCATCAGTCCAAAACACATCACTCTTCACTATCTCCTTCACCCTTCTCCCCTGTGTTGTCTTGGCCTCGGCCCACCTATTCCACTCATTAGTCATAACCATGAGTTGCAATGCCTCTTGCAACTCAATCATTCTCTCCAAGAGAATGAAATATGATGCATATTGGGTCTCCACCGGTTTCAAGAACTCCTTTGCGAAGGTCCTGAAGAGTGCATGGGAAGTGTGGTTGTTGCAGATAAACATCTGCACATCTCTCGCATTGGTGACCACTCCTCTAATCCAATCAATCTTCCCCATGTCTTGAGTGCATTGTTCATGGCATGCACACAACATGGGGTCCACCAAATATGTCTATAGGCTGCCTCAATGAGTTTCCCTGCTGCTCTACACACATGGGCTGCATCTGTGACTACTTGGACCACATTTTGTGGCCCAACCTCCTCAATAGCCTCCCTGAGGACATGAAACTGAAAATCAACATCTTTGCGATGCCCTGTACAATCAACTGCTCTAAGTATGGGCCCTCTGCACATGTGACCATGATGTTGATGAGTGGACGATGGCTAATGTTCGTCCACCCATCCATAACTATACTGCACCCAGAGGCCACCCAACATGCCTTCATCTTCTCCATCAAAATATTGATCTTGGAATAGCACTTATCCAAGATCGAGGTCCTCATTTTCGTCTCACCTGGTGGCACATATGCTGTTCCTCCCTTAGCCACCATAGCCATCATCTCCCTATAATAAGGAGACTGTGTAACATGAAATGGAATGCCATTGGCAAAGAAGAACTTGCCAATGGATTCATCTATCTCATCTCTCAACTGCACATTAAACATATCAGCTATGGGGTTACTCTGTGATGTTTGCAACTTGCGTTTCCCTATGGCTGTCCCCCTAGCGACACTAGAAGTGGAAGTGGATGAAGATCCAAACATCATTCCTCCCGTCTGAGAAGTATGTGGCACTGGCGCATGATGGGTTTGCTGAAGGGCTGCCCTAGCAGTCAAAGTAGTAGGGACTGAAATATTTGTGTCCTCTGGAATGCCCCAAAGCTTGTTAAACTCCATTCTATATGTATATTTTGAGGCTCCTTCAAAAACTTACAAGGCTCCACACCTTTTCCTGTCCAAAAAAGAAAGTGTGCATTCACTTGAGTGATGCTACCAAACCAATCAGTCCCACAAATGTTGCACTTCCACTTCCTTGTTCCCCCACCTGAATGTGATGTGCCTTGTATTCTTGTAGCAAACTGTTTTAGAGGAGACTTCGGATCAAAAGGACCCCTAGCATACTCTGCCAACAATTCTGAAGGGCAGCCTGTACTAGCTGGTGCACTCGCCATGGAACTAGATTGGGCTGTAGGATCAGCCCCATGGTCATCCCCCTCATTCTCAGGTTCAAAATCTGAATCATGTTCACTATGAGAATGGATTTCCATGTCATCCCCACTCATTTCTTGGGTGCTCATTGTGAAAGTGACATTGCATTTCACAAAATAAAATAAAATCAGCCTAGTTTAACAAATTGAAATACAAATTTGAAATTTTAATTTTGAAAACAAAATTTACAATTTATAATTTAAATTTTTTATATTATTTAAAAATTAAAATTAAAATATTAAATAATAAAATTTGATGTTGAATCTTGAGGGAAAAATGATGAAGATGAATGAATCATTCATCATTTTGCCCTCAAGATTCAACATCAAATCTGATTTTGAGTCTTTGAGATGAATAAGAAAAAAAAAACAAGTTTAAACTCAGAAAATAAAGCAAAAACAACAAGAAATCTGAAAAAAAACTTCAAAAACCCTACCTTGTGCTTGAAAAATCTCTCCAAAATGAAGTAGAATCCTCTTCCTCCTCTTCTTCTTGCTCCTTCTCACTCCTATCACACTTGCAATCTCTTTTTTCACTCCTTCAATCAGACTTCTTCACTGTTTTTCTTCCTCTTCAGTTGGCTGTGAAATATGCTAACCAATTTTTTCAATGAATTTAACACACATAACCAGCAATAGTTAACTGGATTAGCGTTAGCATCAAACTAAAAACTGAACTTGAAATGAAAACTACTCAACGTCAAGAATGTGCACTCAAGATCCCACTGAGAGCGAGGTGCTAACATATGACGGAGTGTTGAATTTTGAATTTAAAAACTGATAGGCGGATAACCAGCCATGAAGAACATTAACTGACAGGCGGATAACCAGCCATGAAGAACATTTCCACACTACCACCAAACAGTGGGGGGAAAAGATTACATTTAAAAACAATTCATCCGCTGCGGCGGACATCCACAGCACTGTGGGGATTCTCCACTATGAAAGTGGGTATATGAATGTTACAAAACAAATTATCCACACTGGCGGTAAACCATCTAGGGGTAATTTAATGAGAATTTAATCAAGTAGTTGCAGCAATAATAATGGGTTAGATTAGTACTACTAATCAGAACCTTACAATTCAAAATGACTGCAAAAACATGAATTACAATGATAGAGAAATGAGATAAGGAGATAAGAATGAATTCCAACAATGTTCTTTGCTTTCCAATGATAGAAATATGATTAAAACTGGAAACTTATAAATCTGATGTAAAATCCTGAGTTCTGGAAATTCATATCAGCAAACTGGAATTCAGTAAAATACTCATAACTCACTCATTTCACCTCCGAATTGATTGAAGTCTTTTGCAAATGTCTCTCAGGAGGTAGGCGCCCAAATACCAAGCACCAAACAGCAGCAAATTCCAACTTTTGTTAACTTGCACAATTCCCAACGCACTTAGAAAAGTACGGCCCTCTTGGGAGGGGCGATTTTTATTTAAAAATCAGAAACTTAAAAATAAATTCCCAAAATTTGCATGAAGGGTTGCCCAAGGTCAGCAAATATATTGGTTAAGTACCCAGAACCAATTTCAGACTGGTAAATAAACTATGAATAAAAATCACCTTCAGCAATAGATGAAACAGCAAACCAAAATTGCCAAAATCTCCAGAATTCTTCAATCAAATGATCTCAATCTGCTAGTCTGATGTTGAGAAGCAGCAATGTAGCCAACTAGGTGTTATATTGCAAACATGAAATTGGGCGAAAGGCTAGGAGGTAGACTTCCTCGAAGCAATATATCAATTGTCATTTCGACAGCATAACTTTAGCATAATTTTCATGGATCCCAATGTTGGAACAATGCCTTCATTTTATAGAAGAGTAGAAGACTCTTCAATCCCACAAGAAAAGACGCCAACAGTCATAGAGACTCTTCAAATTTCCAAAAAAAACCATTCAGCTTCTCAAAAAGGCGTCCACTTTACAAGGCAATATAAAATCTTTATTTTAAAATAATAACTCCTTCAAAAAGGCGTCCACTTTATTTCCCAAGGCATTAAAAGACTTTAAATATTAAATTTATCCTCCATGATGACGTCCCCCTTCATGACCACCTTTTAAGAACAACTTAAAGTTAATGAACTAGGCCAAGGGGTCAACTTGAAATTAAAACATTAATGCCTTGAAATATATTATTTCACCAAAATAATGCTTTTTAAAGCCAAAATCAAACCCAAGCAACTGCTCCAACTGAAAATGACTTAATGAAGGCTGACAACTGAACCACTGCCAAAATTAGTATTTACTAAAAATAGTAAATACCTAGAAATGCCACAAATCTCCCAAGCAAGGAAACCCTAATTTCACTTCTGATCAACCTACGGATCTCCAAAAATAGGCTATCAGTCAAAGAAGAGCGTATGGTCAAAATGGGGACATTACAGGCTGCAAAAAAAATCAGTCTTTGTAAATGTGATTGAAATGATAAAATTAAGAGGTTTTCTGTTGTTTTGGAGGAAGAGGTGGGTCCCACGCCAAATTAGGGTAACCATAAAACACAAAAAAATCAAAATTTTATTTTATTTTTTGAGTTATGTCGGCCTTTTGACGTGGGGCTTGACGGGAGACGGCTAGGTTTCTCCCAGCCTCCTGATAAACGCTTGTGTGTCTCCCTAGGAGACTTGGAAACCTGGATATGTCTCTTAAGGAAACTTGAAGACGTCTCCACGTTTCCAAGTCTCCTTGGGAGACGCGGAGACGTTTCCCCGTCTCTGGCGGAGCATCGGTGGCGGTGGCGGGATGGTGGGAAACGCCAAGTACCCGTCCCCTCGTCCCCAAGATGTCCCTGTTTCCGAAACACGACCAGATAGGGGGGGAAATGCGTTTCCGTGGAACATTGATTAAAAACGACTCAAGGTGACACACATGCTGCTTAGGTCACACATGAAATAAGCATAGGCCGCTTGAAAAGAAATGATATCCATAGACTCAAAACTGACACCCATAGACTCCCCTATTGAGTAAGAACATCTCAAAAAGGAACATTTCAGCCAGAAGAGACGTGCAGGAGAGTGATACTACAATTACACCATACTGCTCGAGAAAATAGACTTGACTAATAATAAACTTCTCACACAAGCTCTCCTTTTTGCATAAATGAGAAGAGGTCTGCAATCTCCTTAATTCCACGACACGATCCATGCCTTCACTCGCTCCAACAGCCACACAAAAACAAAAAGCGATATGTCTCTCATACGTATGATATACCACTACACTTCCAGAAAGGCGCAAATTAATCGCATACATTCAGATAATAGACACAAAGGCATGTATTAGCTGCTGCATACATTAGCCACTCCATAACCACAAGATTTCACCTCCAACACAATAGACGACAAGTATCTTGATAAATGTTGAAAATGGAAGACTCAACAATAAGCCTCGAGCCGCCCCATACCTTCACTCTTCCGTTTTTTCTTCAACTCATAATCATTTGCTCGAATTCTCAAACATTTGTATCAAATAAAGTTTTCAGAGCTGCTATCAAATTCGATAAGGCAAAAAGAAATGTCTTAAGGAACTAGCACGCTATAGGCTTAGCCGCCCTCAATAACTCAAGCCGTTGCCAATAAATAACAAGTCGTCCATAGTGAAAGAAATGTGCCAACAAAAACCTGACCTGAAGTCGTTGGTATTAAAACACTGAAGCTGTTACAACAAATAATAAAGTGCAAATGATAATAATAAGAACAATTGAAGCCGTCATCACACCAAAAATTCTCTTACTCCCACGACATCCTTTTTTTAATAAATCTGGTGATAGTGTGTTTAATCTGCTGCCCAAAACAGAAATCAATTTTCACATATACTTTAATTTAGAAGCCCCAAAACATGAAGTCGTTAATATTCTCTCATAGGCGTTACACAAAGATATGTCTCAACTTAAAATGGCTCGAACTGTTGACAAGTCAAATATGACATGGCACAAATGTTTGGACTTTTCAACCTGCTGATATGGCAAGGATGATTTGGCAAAATATGTTGACAAAGTAGACAAGTAAACAACTGATGTAGACAGGCAACCAGCTGAAACATCTTGACATCAATGACAAAATACTCAACGCCTAGGTCTTAGACAAAAAGTAGCACTAACCTAAGTAGGTTTGTGAAAGGTGAATGAAGTCTTTTAAGTGGTTGAGATAGGACACAATAGGTGCCTAGAGATATGATAACACATTTGGATGACAAGAAGGAATGGACGGTGCACCTAGATAGGTTGAGCTATTCAAGTGACATAGACAAGTGAAGTGTGTGCCTAGGGTGACAAAAGGGCCTTTTAAGTAGTAATTTTTTTTTTATGGCATGCTTCAAGCATGAGAAATGTGTTTCAAGTGGCATCATTGATAGGATGTTGTGCTTATGAGTAGAAGATTGTTTTTAAGTGGAATCAAACCTAAAAGTGTGCTTGTTTGAGAGATCACCATTTTATGAGGCAAGGATGAATGCAACAGGCACCTAGGGTAGCAAGGCACATCCCAAATGGTGAAATTGGTGATAGGGTGAACCTTAAAAAGAAAACCAAAGACTTAACTGATTGGCCCTCACAAAATGAGTGCCTAACATGTCAAGAGTAGTCTTTTAGTGGTGAACATAGCAAAAAAGGGCTCCTAATACACAAGTTAGCCAGTGTTCAACTGGCATGTATGGTCCAAGTGCACCTAAGGAACAAATTGACATCTGTTAGTGGTAGGGATGATCAAAATGAGCACTCGAACAGTCACTTAAGTGACAAAGATACCAAAATTAAGTGACAAGACACCAAAAGCATGTGGTTGAGTCAATTTAGCTAGCCTTTAGTGACACAAGTGCCCAAATATGCATCCAAACTTTGTTCAAGTGGCATAGATGTCTACAAAGTGGGCCTAAGTCATGTTTGAGTTTTTTAAGTGGAAAATGTATTTGTAGTGCACCCTTGAGCTTGATTATGATGTCTTAGTAGCATGAATAGTAGGTATGATTGAGACTAAAGCATAGTTTCTTTAGTAACAAGAAGACCCAAAAGTGTCTATTTGTTGGAGTGGTAGAGATTGACCAAAGGAGGTGCTTACCAGTTGGAAGCAAGGTTGATAATCAGATTGGGTAATAGATGCATAAAGAATGGGTGTTTGGAGCATTCTGAACATAATTTGGATGACATAAATGCTAAAAAGGTGCACTTTAGTGCAGGGGATGAAAATCCAAATGTCAAGGATAAAAGAATAAGCTCTTGAAGGATGAATAGCAGGGTTTCCAGCCTTTGGAAATGGTGTGAATAGTTGTCAGTCACCCATATTGGCAGATCTCCCAATGATAATGATGGCAATTTCCATATCCCTATTTTCATGCATGTATCAACATATGTCATAGTTAGGGCAGCGAGGAACGAAAGGCGCTTTCAGTTCAAATCTTGTGATTTTTATGAAGTATTCTAGCTAGTGCTTGGTTGACACAAAGATTTGTAGTTTATAAAGCGTAGTCACTTATGGTTTTGTGTACTAAGGATTCATGGTTCAGATTTATCATTTATGGAGGGTTTTGTGGAAGTTTTTTAACCTAGTGTTTTCAATTTCAATTTTTCATTCCGGATAAAACCCTATATAATGGTTATCTAGTTTGCTGATTTGAACAAATAATTAGGATTTCCAGAATATGAAAAGGATGATTTGTCTCATGAAGGTTTTTGATCATTGACAAAAGACCTAGGGTTTAGAACTCTAAATTTTCCTTGCTTCCATTGATGACACCAAATTCAAGCCATCAATGTTGGTTTGGTGAAGTCATCAATGAATTCATGGTGGTTAGGGTTCTAAGTTCTTCAAAGGATTCACTAGTTTGAGAGTGAAATTTTGTTTCAGAATCATTAAGGGTTTTCATGCATCAAGTTGCTATTTTAAGCAATGCTATATATGGCAGTTGTTATTTTCGGGATTTCTATTTCTGAGAAGAGAGTTGAGGGCCTACTTTTAGGTCACTTTAAATAGTTTTTATTTATTATTTCTTTAGGAGTAGTTTGCTTTAAGGTTTTTTCGTTCGTGCACTTTCAAGAGCTTTTAAGTGTTTCACACTCAAACTTAATTTTTGGGATGCAATAATGATTATTCAAAACTCCTAAAACTTGGGCATCTTGTAACTATACATAAGTGCTTTGAGCACATAAACTCTTAATTGATGCTATGCTTATGCTGTTGAAATATTGTTCCATGTGTTATTTGTGCGTGTTTTACCATGTTCATAATTTTATGGATTGAATTGGAAGTAGATTATGGTGTCAATCTTTGTATTGGCAGCATTTGTATACCTAGGTTGTAACTTTGTGTGGAAACTAGCTATTTAGATCTCAAAATCATATGTTGTTGTCTTAGTTGCTTTCCATTTGAATATTGTTTGCATCAGATTGTTAGTGACTGTTTTAGTTAGCAAGAAGGTGCTGTCAGTTGTGTTTAGATTAGTCGCTTTTATTCGTAAATCTGAGAATCTTACTTGTGAGATGAGAGATATTACCAGTCTTGTGCTCATTCCTGAGGTTAAAAGATAGGGGGATAAGTAGTTATTTTATTTTATGCAGAACCTCCTAGAGAATATTGTATATTGTGAATGACTGTATATTTTGTCTATAGCTTAGTGTCTAAGGTAGTTTTAGATCTCAGGTAGCTTCCCTTTATAATTTGAAAAGAGATTTTTATCTCACTTACTTTTCCAGTTTAAGTTTTCTCAAAAGAGACAAATTAAAATGTGAACGCAATAAAGGATTCCCCTTATTTGATCAGCTATGAATAATATTATTTTCTGCTGTAAATGTTATACAAAATTAAGATGTCTAACAAAGTTTACGAGTTGATTTGGCCTTCTAGAGTGATACCTATGGCAGTGACAATAAACTTGCATGGTGAAAGGCAGCTAAAATAGATAGAAATTTATTATAATACCATGGAGGTTGGTTGTATTTTAACATGTGTTCCGATCATTCTAAATTTCTGTCCCCATCTCTCTCTCTGTACACACACACACACACACACATAAGTCTACAAGAGACTAAGTGATAAAAGTACTGTTATAAACAGAAACCTCATTAGCAAATATAAGTTTCTTGTTAGGACAAATCCCCTCTCAGCATGTCCCTTTAATCCTATTTACATCCTATCGACATGTTATTTTTATTATTTCTATTAAATATTTAAATACTTCCCTTGCGGCATCTAAGAACTGTTACTGGATCTTGCAAAGGTTCTTTGCCTTGGAAGCCCTGAACTATTTGTTCACCGTGGCCCATGGTCCAAGCCCAAGTGCATAATAATTTTTTGGTAATGAAATGAGTCAATGACTGTTAGAGGTTGTAAGTATAGGTCACCACAGCCATTCTCATCTATGCTCCATTCTTAGGGAGAATCATATATGAAATATGCTCTTTTGAATACATCTTTTCATGTGTGTGCTTGTTTATTTTTGGATAAAACAATTACAAGATTACTTTTTCTTCTTTGCAGGCATCTACGACTACGAAATGTGTTATGTGTTGAAGAATTGTCTGTAAGTAGTTCTTATTCTTTTTTGCTCTTCTAGCAATTAGAAGGTTAGCACAAGCATGCTCGAAACATTTCAAAATTCTTGTGCTTTTATGGAAATTGTTTTTTATTCTAATTGTCTTACTAGTCACACTTGCTAGGGCAAGGTTTTTTTAACTGGTGTATGCACAATGAATCACAACAAAATACATAATAAATTATTGAGTTCCAGTGTTCATCCTTTGTGCGGGCAAGACACTGGAGGGTGCAATTCCACACTGCCATGCTCCTTAAACCATTTATTGTGTCATAGTTTTCAGGTTTAATTCTTCTTTGTTACTTAGCTTATGACATTTTCCTTTGGTTAACCTTAACTATCCTTCAAATTTTCATAAGTTATTTTTTCCTCCCTTAGTATTTTCATTATGGTTAGTGAGGATATGGTATAGTTATCAAGAAGGCTTGAAAAGTTTTTTTTCCATCAATTGAGAATTGATCCACTCTTTATCTGTATTAAATACATCATACCAGGCTATTGATCTTTGAATTTGAATAACACTTACATATATTATCTTTAATGAATTCTTGCAACATGTCTCCTTTTAAATTCTCCCTAATGTTTTATTTCCTCATTTGTCAGCTGAGAGTCCATGTGACCAGCATGCGTCATGATTAATTTCCATGCTGTTGGGCATTTCAACTTATTACATCCCTCTGACAGTTTCCTCTGTGCCTCATCAATAAAATGTATCCATTCCTGACAATTGAGTGGGAGGAAGAAGATACAGCGTATAAAATCCTATATAATGAAACACACTCCATATAGAACAACTGCATCACATGTAGGAGCTTACTATAGCAATAGTGAATAGAGCCTTTCGTTATCAAGATATGATGTATGTATCTCTGTAAAAGGATCAGTCATGATCTGTTAATTATGATCTAGCAGTAAAGCAGTGGTGGAGATCCAGAACATGGCCCACTGCAAGCAAACGATAATTATTTTTCTCTGTCAAGCAGGGGCTGTAGTTGGAATCAACCACAGTTAGGAACTTGTAACACCCTAACTAGTATACCAAAAACCACACTAATTTTTGCTTGTTTTAATAATCAATATAAAGGACAGGTTAGCATCTTAACACCATCAGGCATTAAGATCAATTTACCAGTTTAATCTTGAAATATTTTAGGCTTCAATTAATTTCCAGTCAGCATGTTACTTGGATTCCCAAGTAACCAAATTCTGATTCATGATTTTCACCGCCATGTTGAATCTTTCCTTCTCAGCCCTCGTGTAATGCCCCTCCAGTTCATGTATTATTATTTAGGGCAGTTTTAACTAATTATGTAATACCCTCATAATTATGACATTAAATTAATTGGTTACAGCCCTCGTATAATGCCCCTCCAGTTCATGCATTGTTATTTAGGGTAGTTTTAACTAATTATGTGACACCTTCATAATTATGACAGTAATTAATTAACGGGTTACAAGTATTAATTTAATTGTTTAAATGTAAGTAGTTAAATTGATTAGATATGAAATTTAATTAATTTGGTATTTTAAATTTAATAGTTTATTTGAATTTGATGGATTGTATTCTCTCTCAATTTAACTAATTAAGTACATTAATCAAGTAACTAGATTAATTGGTTTGATAGATTAATTTTCTAATACCTCTCATGTTTATGATAACAAGTGGCTAGATAAACTCAGACATTGATTAGTCATAAGATATGAAAAATTAGAATATTTTGATGTAACGAAATTACTTGATCATGATGGATTACTAAATGTAGATCAATATACGTATAGGACTGTCTTTGACAATTAAACATGGATCATAAAATAAGTGTTACCCCAAGTTTCCGGGACGGGGACAGCAGGGGACGAGTCCCCAAGTTTCTGATTTTTGAGGCCAAATTTGGGGATGGCAGGGGACGGCTATATAAAATATAGGGAAAATTTAAAATATATAGCGAAAATTTAAATATTCATATGAAAACATGGATAAAGCATGCATAATATACATTATAGAACCTTAACATATAACATTTGTGTTCAACATTCTTTGTCAATACTCAATACGCATTGGAAATTTAGAATTAACATACATGAATCATGATACAACCTCCAAGTTATAATTTATAAACTTATATCAAATTAAATAAGGTTATTTCCAGCTCACAAATTGGGCAAACATTTGTGATTACAGTGAAGATTGTTTCACCTAGGTTATTGATTACTTGGCACAGAACAATAATGAATAGCTGAGGCATCAGAAGGCAGAATTATTGTAGTTTGGTGGGAGTGTGGACTATTGGAAGTAAATTCAATGCTGGTGTAGTATGTACTGTCTGATATGGATTTGAGCAGTCAAATGTTGGGACAATTGCTGCACTCAAGGAGTTTTGGGCATCAAATTACCTTAATATTGAACCTATTTCCAATTGTGAAGAACTATTTAAAAAGGTCAAAATCCTAAGTTTGTAATCTGCTAGATAGTTAATTAGTAAATGAAATAAATAAATAATGTTTTGTCGGGGATTTTACTCCTCAGGATTAGCTAGTACTCGGGAGATTATTCCTCAGGATTAGTCAGTACTCGACAGTTGCCGACGGTTGGTGTTCTCAACCGACGCCGGTTAACTATTTATATTGTTGTGTGGGGTGTATTCGGGGACTAGTGTTGATGTGATGATGTAATACTGCAAATACATGAATAAAGATATGAATACTTCATATGCAATTTCTCTGTGAATGACTTCTATATCTAATGTTATTCTGCAATCTAGTTTACTTCTGTAATACATTGAACTATATGTAGTGGAGTAAACATTTGGCGTTGTTGCCTGAGCGAACTAGGGAATCACTTGACATCGTAGCATAATGGGTTGCCCGGCGGAAGAGCCTGTAGACGATAATGAAGAAAGGGAAGACCTGTTGACTGAAGATTTGATAAATCTGTGGAAGATATCCCTAAGAGACCACGTACGAAGGGAATCCCGCAGGCGGGAAATCCCTGAGGATGTTATTTGGGATAGACTGGAAGTGAACGACGAGGTGGATCACCTCCTGAATCGTATGCCTAGATTGTTGGCCCATCATTTTATCATCCTACAAGACCTTTGAGAGGAAGAGGATCGGGAACACCAAAGGCAACAAATATTGTAGCGGTACGAAGAAAGAACCAAACGAAAAGAGGAAGAAAGAGACACTAGCCGGAGACGTACATCCAGTAACCAACAATGATCACCTGAACAACTTTTAATGCCTGTAAGGCCGAACAAAGACAAGAACTGAGTACCAAGTGGGCATGAGACTTAAGAGGAGAAGGTTCGGCGATCACTCAGGCTGCAAGAACAAGAAAACCGGCGGTGAAGACTAAAGCAAGTTGGTAAAGAATTTGATGAGGATCTAATTGAAATAAACATGAGTATTAAAAGAACACATGAGAATCTGAAGAGAATAGACACATCCATTGGAAGAGCACATCAAAGTCTGGTTGAAGGGAGGGGCGAAGGACCCTTTGGCACTCCGTACGTAAGAAGGTATAATATTTGTGAAAACGAAGATGAATTAAGTGAAGAACTTGATAGTAGCATTAGACGTTTTTGGGAATTGTCCTTATTGGACGACAACGAACGACTGATGAGTGGAAGATCTGACCTCAGTACCCCAAGGTGGATAGAGTACCGAAGGGAACCCCAGGCGACTCAAGGTGTTGAGGACGCTGACGGAAGACGTGGGAGTGACTCGTACGTGGCCGAGAGTGCAAGTGACGCACCGGAATGTAGTGGGGAAACCGGTCTAATCGGGTCCAATACACAAGGAGGACAGTGGGGAAAGATGGTGACTCCGGCCGAGCGGCAGAAGTTGCCGAAGTTTACGGGGAATGGGATAGAAGATCCAATACGACATTGCAAAAAATGTGAAACCATATGGATAGCAAATGGACAAGATGATCCAGATCAGTGGCTGAAAGCATTTCCGGCGACACTCAGAGATAGTGCCATCGACTGGTACTCGGAATTGGACCAAGTACACAAAGCTACATGGAGATTATTGAAGCGAGCGTTCCAAGATGAGTTCCGACTCTTGAGGGACGATAGCGAGACTGTGGCAGAAATATATAACACAAAGCAAGGAAAGCACGAGAGTGTGTGGACTTGCAATTGGAAATTGAACGATTTGTTGGGGAAACTTGAGTCACAGCCTACGGATGGCCTGAAGAAGAGGTGGTTTATTGAGGGACTGCTTCCCTCGCTCCGAAGAAAAATGAAAGTGGTACCTCCATCCTCGTACACTGAAGCATATAACCGTGTGATGGACATTGAAAATGAGAATAAGACATCCTCCAGAGGGAAGACGAAAGATGATGAAGAAAGTGCGGGGGAGAGCGAAGATGAATCAACAACCATACAAGCTCTTCGTCGTGACATGCTGCGGATGATGAAAGAATTGAAAGCCGACAAAGAAGGGTCCAAAGAGGCAAACGAACTATGGTGTACTGAATGCAAGATGGAAGGTCATACAAAGGTGAATTGCTCGAAAAAACTGTTCTGTGACATCTGCCAAGTTATGGGACACTCCGTCAAGGAGTGCCCGTACAACTTAAAAACACAGAGTTCACAAGTGTTCTTCACACAAGGAGAATAGTCAACCCCTTCGACCACACCGCCGAAACCCCAGAGCAACAATGCATCCCCTGGTGGCTACTGTAACAATTGGAGGAATAGTATGCCAAGAAGCAAAATTCAGTACGACAGCAAAGGTAGACCCATGATCCAGTGCCGGAAATGTAATGAATGAGGTCACTTTGCGAGGGACTACTAGAGCGGTCAAGGCGCTGGGGGAAAGCTATGCAAATGGTGTGGACCGGGTGATCACGAAGACACCAACTGCCCGAAGCAGAAAAGGCATCAATATGTTGGAGATAGTGGATGAAGAAGTTCTGGAAATTATAAGGGTGCAGTCATAGAAGGCCAATTATCCAGACCCTTGTATGGAGAAAGAGAGACTCGGAGAAGCCAGGGTGGAAGTGGAAGAGGCAATGGTGAATGAACGAAGAACTTCTAAAGCGGCTAGTATGTCATTGCAGACGGAGTCCGAGAAGAACATAGTACGGCAGGTGCTTCACACAACTGTACCAATCAAGGTAACAGACCTTCTGCAAACGATGCCTCAACTGAGGGTAGCACTCACAAATGTCATTGAAGACAATATTCAAAAGGGTCCGACGGAAAGCACAACAAAACCGGTAGGAGAAGCCACGGATCCAATGCTACTCATAGTAAGTTGGGAGGAAGTCGACCGTCGTACAAATGGAAATCATGGGGATGAAACTCTCCAACACCATCGTCGACAGAGGCTTAGGAGTGAACGTATTGCCAGAGGAGACATGGAAGTGTTTGGATAAGCCAACCCTTTGGCCCTCGACATTCCACCTAGTAGGAGCAGATCAGCATGGCATCAAACCTCTCTGTACACTAATGGCGCAAAAGGTTTTGATCAACACACAACAATTCTTATTAAATTTCGTTGTCATCCCACTGGAGAAAAAGGCGTACGATGCACTATTGGGACGAGGATGGCTGATTGCTACCAAGGCAAACCACAACTGGAAGAGGAATAAACTCTTGATCGAGAGCCATGGGAAGAAGTACACTATTGATTTAAAGAACCAGGTGGTCAGTGAAGAACTGGCGTCTTTGGGATCAGAATTAGATGGGGGATCAGATGTTGATGAAGAAAGAAAGATAATGGAGCCAAATGAAGAAGGTGTACTGGAGATTGGAAGTTGCTTGGAGGACGAGACTAGTTTGCTGAACGGTTTATTTCACTGGCAGATGGAAGATTATGAAGTCTTCCACCTCGATTGCAACATGCTACAAATCAGAGAAGGGGGAGAGGAAGAAGATAAGGGCTCGACCAGTGAGACATTTCCTCCAGAGTACGGCGAGTATAGGGAAGGTGTGGCAGAATTGGATGAGACGCCAGCACACAAGTTTGAACCAGATAAACTCATCAAGTACGAGGAACCAACACTAAAGAAGGTAAACCTCGATGAGCTAGAAAAGTCCAAGGAGATTCTTGTCGGTGATGATTGGGACCCCGTACTAAAGGCGGCGGCATTCAAAATCTTCATGGAGTATAAAGATGCCTTCGCTTGGACGCACAAAGATCTCAAGGGCATACCACTGGAGTTGTGCGTATACAGGATCCCTCTCGTACCAGGAGCCCAACCCGTATGGAAGAGACCTTATAGGATGAATAAAAATTATGCCGCCAAGGTGCAAGAGGAAATTAAGATGTTGGAAGTGGGCATCATTTTCAAAGTGGAGGTTAGAGAGTGGGTGTCGCCAATTGTCATCTCCTTGAAGAAAGAAACGAAGCAGATCAAGATATGTGTTGACTTCCAGAGTTTGAATGCGGTGACCATCAAAGACCCATTTCCTATCACCTTCACCGACACAATCCTTGAAGAGGTTGCCGGACATGAAATGTACTCGTTCTTGGACAGGTTTTGGGGCTACAACCAAATCAGTATCGCCGAGGAAGATAAGTTGAAGACTACTTTCGTGGTTGAGGACGGGGTGTACGCGTACAATCGGATGCTGTTCGGTTTGTGTAACGCGCTAGCCACGTTCTAGAGGATAATACTTCACATTTTTGACAAAATGTCTGTAGGTAACTTCAAAGCCTTCCTAGATGACTGGTCGATTTACAACGACAAAGAAAAGCATTTGAAGGCCCTTGGCGAGTGCATGGAGAGGTGTAGAGCAACCCGCCTCGCTTTGAATGTTAGGAAATGCAGATTCATGGTGCCATAGGGGAAGTTATTAAGACATATTATGTGCAAGGTAGGATTGAAAATTGACCCCGACAAAGTGAGTGATTGTACAGATGGAGGCTCCGGAGAATGTCATTGTTGTGAAGTCTTTCCTCGGGCACGTAGGGTACTATCGGAGTTTTATCAAAAAATTTGCACAAGTGTCGTACCCTCTCGACCTACTGACAAGGAAGGGACAACCCTTCATATGGGCAGAAGAACAAGAGAAGGCATTCAATGAATTGAAGGATCGGTTGATCAGTTCACCAATATTGGCGTACCCGGATTGGAATAAGGAGTTCCACGTACATGTGGATGCCTCCAATTTCGCCATCGGAGTGACACTAGCACTAGTGGGAGCACACGGGTTGGACCACCCAGTATTCTTTGCGAGTCGGCTACTTTCTAGATCAGAGAGAAACTATAGCACCACCGAATGCGAAGCGCTGGGAATGGTTTACTTCGTACAAAAATTCAGGCATTATTTGCTAGCCACGCCGTTCACCTTTTACGTGGATCACCAAGCCTTAATGTATTTGGTGAATAAATCGATAATTCAAGGGAGAGTGAGCAGGTGGCTACTATTACTCCAAGAGTTCACATTCACTATCATCATACGACCGGGGAAGAGTCATGTGATTGTTGATCAGTTATCAAGAATCTAGTCGGGCGAACCTATGGAAGGGGGAGTGAACGAAGACTTTCCGGACGCACACCTGTTTCAGATCGCAGTACTCCCTTCATGGTATGAAAAGATTGGAGAATATTTGTCTACATCTACGTTCCAGAAGGAAATGCCGCCAGCCGAGAGAAGGAAGCTTGTATTGAAGAGTGAGACATTTCAGTTGATTAATGGCTTGTTGTATAAGATGGGGTCCGATTAGATCCTTTGAAGATATGTCATAGAAGAGGAGATACCAGGTGTACTAAAAGAAGCACACGAGGGTCTGGCTGGCGGTCACATGGGCCCGAATGCTACAACCAAAAAAATTCTCTTGGCGGGCCTATGGTGGCCGACGATGCACACAGATGCTCGGGAGTGGGTGTAGGAAAACCATTGAAGCAGGACTTTATTCCATTGTATCCGTCCCAACCTTAGGAGCTGTTCGAACGTTGGGGTTTGGATTTTATTGGGCCATTGAAGGTGAGTCAATTACATCGTTGTCGATACATTGTGGTCGCCACAGAATACTCGACGAAGTGGGCCGAGGCTAGAGCATTGCTAGATAACACAACTCAGAGTACGACACGATTTATTTACGAGCAAATACTGACGAGGTACGAGATTCCGATCCAGATTACGAGTGATCGTGGGGGACACTTTGTCAACCACGTCATTTGACTGACGATGACGAAGTTCCGGATCTTTCACAACTTATCAAGTCCATACTACCCACGAGCAAATGACCAAGCAGAGTCTACAAATAAGGTGTTAGTATCAATTATTCATAAGTCACGTGACGTCGAGGAAGCTGATTGGGAGGAGCGACTACTCGTCGTCCTGTGGGCATACCGTACTATGTATAAGGTGACAACAAGACACACACCCTTTCAATTGATGTACGGTTAGGAAGCGGTGGTCCCAATGGAATACATGTTACCCAGCCTAAGAATAGCTGTGGAGAACCGGTTGGGCAATACGAAAAGTCTGAAGGAATGGTTGTACCAACTTAACAGACTGGACGAATGTAGGATAATCGCATAATGGGCAACGAAGAATATGCAACAAAGACGAAAATACTGGCACAATAAGCATCTCCGTCGAATGAATTTTCGGCCAGGGCAGTTAGTTTTAAAGTATAACGGTCGTAACGAAATCAAGTCGGGGAAGTTCGAAGTTCGTTGGTTAGGACCGTTCAAGATTCAAGAGGTATGTGACAATAGCTCTATAAAGCTTGAAAATTTGGATGGGTCACTACTACTTGAAGCAATCAACAGATCAAAATTGAAGTTGTATCAAGAAAGAAAAGAGGACACCATAGCCATCAATATGCTTGGCTACACTACCAAAGAAGATTGGCCCGTGTAGGAGACTCATAGAGAGCAAGATTGGGGCTTGGGAGGCCCCAGGTACACAGCAGAAGGAGTATGGATGGAGTCAGGCGTAGTTCAAATTATTGAAGAAAGGTTGGTGCAGAAGAGAGTAGAAGGGATTGCAGTGCCTCGAGTGCACAAGCACTCGACTAATGTAGTGTTCAGGACACCTGCGCTCTGGTGACTAATGGGTGGACATTGGGGTTATGTTGCCTCATACAAAGGCATTAAGCGAGGATACTTGGCCAAAGAATTGGGCAAAGAGTCACAGAAGGAAAAGGAGGAACAAGCAGCCAACGAATGAAGTATGTGCCAACCCGAGGGTACTAATGAAGAAGAGGACGAATGGGACGACGAACAATGGGAGGCCTACTTTGAGAAGACAACTCCTTGTTTAAAGACAGTGATAATGATGGAGGACATGTTCGTTTCGTACGTGGATGGACACACAAAATATGTACTTAAGCAAATGAGAAGAGAGAGAAGGAAAGTGCCGAGGATAAGAAAGATAGCAACGAAGGATGGACTTTGGAAAGTAATACCCAACCCAGCCGGGCCACCAACGGTAGAAGGCGAGAATGTTACGTGGTACCAGTGCTATGGAGGGAGGTATGTTGACGGTAGTTTTAAAGGTACTAGCCCTGCCCCATTGCTTGACAAGTGGTTTGATGTATAGTACATAGGAACATGTTGTGAAGAAGAGTGTTATAAGTGGCCTCCGCACACGTGTAAATGGCATTATGCATCTGAGTTAAAGATTAGGGAAGATGGCGGAGTAAGAGGGACGAAAATAAAAGATGGAAAAGAAGAGAGAGGAGATGAGAGAGAAAATGAACGAATTTGGAAAAAATTAAAAATGGAGAGATGCGAAAAATCAAAAAATAAGGAAAAAAATGAAAAAAGAAGATAGAAAAGACGATGGAGAAAATAATAAAAAGCAAAAAAGGAAGAAAGAGGAGAGAGAAAAAACCAAAAGGAAAAGTGGAAAAATGAAAAAATTAAAAGTAAGCAAGAGAAGAAAATTTAAAGTGAAGAATATTAAAATATTAAAATGGATGAAGGGCGTACAACCTAAACCTATTGAGGATGCTCAATATAAGTTAAAAACGCACCATCATTCAGTACTCAAAACACATCAAAGAGGAGTCGACAAAATCATAAGGGGATAATTCAGAAGGCCGTACGAGTGAAGGTAGAAGCTGTACATAGTAGGAAGAAGAAATCTGTACGCTGGGAAGAAAGGGAGGCCGTACAGTGGAGAGATAGGAAGAAGGCCATACAGGAAAACTTGCAAAGGGCCGTATGGTGGCAAATTAGAAGAATTCCAAAGTTTGTATGGCGGAACTTGAAGAGTGCCGTACACAATTGCTATTTGAAGGACGTACGACTGAGTAAAAGCAAAAGATTTTTAAGTTCAAAATTGAAGAAGCCCATATGCATCAGAATAAAGAGCACCGTACCAAGCATTGAACAAAGCAAGGAAGGATGCCACAAGGAGGCCGTACTTAGCAAGCAAAAAGGAAGCCGTACCAGTTATCAGATTAAACCAAGAGAGGGGCATACAAACTTAGTAGGAGAGAGAAGTCGTACGTAGCAAGCAGAAAGAGGCCATACCATCCTCGACTGGAGCCTTCAACAGATAAAAATAGCGGTTGTACCAAAAGTCGTTGGAGGCCTTAAAATATTCAAGAAAGTTATTCTCGGGCAATGTCATTCTTATAGGTGCAGAAATATGGATGCCAACACAAGTACAAAAGCAAAGAAAATAATACTCAGACCCAAGGTGGCTGGAGGCAAGTTAGATAAGGGAAAAGTTGACAACGTGACTGCAGATTCGCTGACATGGGAGAGTCTCACAGGTACAGAGTGCAAGACATGGTGGCAGGAGACCACACCTGACTATCCCATCAAGCGAGCACTGGTGGCAACACAAGTTGATAAGGTAGCATAATGTCCTTTTTTCAATGCCAAGGATTTTGAAGAATATTTAAAAGATATTGTTGCAAATTATAATCAGCACAGCCATAGGAGCACAATTGAATATGAAGGATTTCCAGTCACGATGGCTTTCTATTCGTCAGACTTCAAGAGAGTTTTTGGCATACCTTTGTTTGGGCAGGTGGTTGCTAGACTGACTACGAAAATGATTGTGCAACAAAAAGAAATGATTATCAAAAGAATTTGCAGGTCTGATATCACAGCCAAAGAGAAGGAAACAATTTGGAGTGCAGGGGCTCGAGGATTGCGAAAACATATGCTGGGGAATGCTGATTGGAAATGTATTATGGATCTTATGAAATGCAAGTTGACAGGCGCCAGCCGAGCCTCAGATATAGCAACTTGGATGGTTGACTACATGTTCGGGCCGAGTGTGGGAAGGTTTACAACTGGGCGTTATATCTATCAGAAAGGATTAGAGAATTTTTGGAATGGAGACACAAGGCATTGTATATGACCTAGCATCTTATAGCTCTATTCGTGGATGTCGTCTACAATCAGGTGCCGGAGGGCAAACTAGGAAAATTACAGCCGGCGAAGGATTATGACCTTTCCTGGTCGACAGTTTTCAGATGGACGACTCTTGATGCTGTAGGCACAACAAAAGAGCTGAAGACGGTGAGGAGGAAGAGGAAACAAGCCGGTAGTGAAGACTTTGAGCAGTTAACACTTTCTTCATCTGCCGATAGTACCTCACCAGTCGGAGTATACTTAGTAGATGTTAATCCTCGAGTGATAGCACCAACCGAATAGGAGGTAGGGGAGGAGGTCGTTGAAGGTGGCGCAGTTGAAGCAGTTGAACATCAGGAGCTTGTCGAAAGAAGTGTTGCACCAGCAGAGCAGCAAAATGAGCCAACTGAAGGAGAGTTGGCAATAGGAGGGGTGGCAGAGGACACAACACTATATAACATAATGGGTGAGACTGACGCATTTGCATCACCAGGAGGGGCACTTCAGGCAGATGGTGTCAATGGGTGGCTAAGGCAAATGGGGACCCCTATTCGAGAGGAAGACATCTCCCCCATACGCTCGCCTGGTCTGATGGAGGTGGAGGTAGGGAGAGAGGCTGCACCAACTGAGAGCACTCAGCCGATGGTGGCAGCAAAGAGTATGCAGCCAATCGCCGAGCAGCTAGCAGTGGAGGGGGGAGAGATGACACAACAGGTGATACACATTGTGTCAGACGAGGAGCCTCATGTTACACCACAGCTGGCCGTACCTACAGTCGAGAGGACTGATGGGGAATCTAGTGAGTCCAATGATAAATGATACATCGGAGGGGATTGTTGTGATAATCCCCAAGCTAGATCGAGAGGACCCAATAGCTACGATTGAGAGGTATATCCATAGTTTGGAGCCTATTGCACTAGTCATCAAGGAAGTGTTAGATATTGCAAAGACACTACACTGAAACTACTCGCCCATAGCTGAGCGGGAGGCACGACGGATCATCTAGTTTATGAACTTGGGGAGCGGTAGAGAGTTCGACAGTATATTCACAGGTGATTGGATGGCGAGGAAGACACCAGAGAGGATGGCCGCTTGGTTTCCGAAGAGGCCAACTTTGCACGGGAAAGACAATAAGCCGGTGGCATAGCTATTTGAAATGGAGACGACGTATAGGACATTATTTTTGGCATGTCGAGAGCATGAGATGCATTTGAACAAAATGACTAAGAAAGCGGAATAAGCCATTGCCCTCTCCCGCAACATCCAGGCCAAGGCAAAGTCCTTCGAGAAGCAACTGCAAGAGCTCACTTGCCTGTTGGAGGAAGAGAAGCTGAAAGTGATCATTTCGGGATGCAGGCATACGGGATATGGAGAGGAGGATGAAATCACTCAAAGAGGAGATGGCTCGACAGTTGGTAGAAAAGGACAAAGAACTGGAGAAGGTCAATAAAAACTTGGAGGCAGTGCACCTGGTGAAGACCACCTGCGAGAAAGAATTGAAGGCCACTCGTCACCTACAGCAGCGTACAGAGGAGGTGTACCGACTGCGACAACTGACCACTCTGGCAGTCACTTCATCGGTTCCCTAGCCGCTAGGGATGTCCTCTCAACCCTCCTCCCACTGAAATTTTATGTATCAGTCTCCCAGTTTTGTATTTGTCATCTGTGAAGACTTTTTCTGAGGGGGGGATGATGTAATCAGCTAGATAGTTAATTAGTAAATGAAATAAATAAATAATGTTTTGTCGGGGATTTTAGTCCTCGGGATTAGTTAGTACTCGACAGTTGCTGACGGTTGGTGTTCTCAACCGACGCCGGTTAACTATTTATATTGTTGTGTGGGGTGTATTTGGGGACTAGTGTTGATGTGATGATGTAATACTGCAAATACATGAATAAAGATATGAATACTTCATATGCAATTTCTCTGTGAATGACTTCTATTTCTAATGTTATTCTGCAATCTAGTTTACTTCTGTAATACATTGAACTATACGTAGTGGAGTAAACAAAGTCTTTGTCTCTAAAACCTGTTAGTGAACAACAAGCAAATAAATTAAAGTTTACACACTTCTGGAATAAATTTTGCTATTTCTATATATCTCTAATAGAGCAGCAAATATTTATCTTGTGAGTGTTCCAAATATTGTGAAAGATATATGAAAATAATTTAAACCAACAACTCATAAACCGGAAAATTGAAAACTACTATATACTTTTTGTTTTTAATTTTAAAACATGCTTTGACGCGTCCTCGGGACGGTCAGGGGACGACTCAAGCATCCCTTGGCCGTCCCTGGGACAGTCAACTATCCCCCTTTCCCCGTTTTGGGGACATTTCCTAGCTTTTGAAAAAAAAGGGGATGCCAGAGGACCGTCCCCCAGCTGTCCCCCTGTACTAGAGACGTCCCGGGGACAGGAACGGTCCATTTTTGGGGGGGGGGGATGCGTCCTCAGGTTTCCTTGTAAAATATGTATTGAAAGGAGGTTTCAATCCACTCCATATAGTGGAGTGGATTTGAAATGCATATTTGCATTTGTGCTTATGGTTTTGTATTAAATTTTGATATGATTTAATTGTGAATGTTTTCATATATATATATATATATATATATGAGTAAGGGTGTCAATTTTCATAAACAAAGGTGTTATGCATGGTTTTTATGGACATTATATCCATAAATATATGGATTTATTTTCACCTTTAGTTTACTATTGAAATTTTGGAAAATTTATGGTGAGTTGGGTGAAAATTATAAATGCATACTATACACCTAAAATCACTTCTCAACATTTTCATTGTTGCCGATTCCCTTCACATCACCACCTCTTAAATTATTTAAATAAATCATCTTGATTTTCCTACCAATGTTAATTAAATAATTTTAATTATTTAATTAATAAACTAACTTTTCCTCTAGCATTAATAAAATAAATTAGGACAATTGATTTAATAATCAATCATTTCACCCCTTTCCTAATGTCCAGCCTCAAATAAACAAATTCAACATTTATTTAATCAAGCTCATTATTCTCATCATTCCCATTCCAAATAAAATAAATAAATATTGCCTAGTTATTTAATTCCTATTTTCCTCTCAAATCATTATCTGACTAAAAGTAATTATTTAACTAGCTAATCTTTTGCACTATCCAAATCATGATTTTTCAAGGGAATCTTACATATGGCTCAATGCAAAGCACAAGGCTCCAAAAACAAACTTTTTGGATCTCCAACCTCCATTTTCTCCAAGAAAATCCTAGCCCTTTATATCCCTTGCATCATGAACCTCTTCAAATGCACTTATCACAAAGCGCCACTTGGAGGTTTCTCATGTATTTAATTCTCAAGCATCCCTAGCCATTGATCTCCCAAATCAATCTCATCCATTGATCCTCCATCCTCCAAATCTATAAATAGCTCATCATATGAACACATTTTATGAAGGAAATCTTGAAATACATAGTTATGCTGCCACTTTGATCACCTAACATCCTTCTTTGAACCACAAAAATCCATTTTTGAGCACAACTACCATTGGTGCAACAAAGGGCTTATGAGAGAGATTTCTTGTTTGCTTTCATCCTTTCATGCAAGTTCTTTAGCTTAATCTTGAGGTTGCATTTAGTTGTGAAATATGGTTTAGATTTTGGGGTTTGAACCCTTTGTTTATGTTTCACATTGACTTGCACACACATACATTTACTTCTAAAAACATTAGCATGTAGAATTTGAACTATTTAGGGGATGTAAATTTATTGTGGGTAGAAAAATTTGAAAATTATAAATGCAAACATTTACTTTTGAAAATATTAGCACATGGAAACTCAAATGGAAAAAGGTAGAAGTTTATTGATCCATGCCATACCCACATTCCAAGTCAAGCTCTAATAGATTAATCTGAGGTTGCATTTAGGTGTGAAATATGGTTTAGATTTTGGGGTTTTAATCCTTTGTATATGTTTCACATTGAATTGCACACATATACATTTATTTGTAAAAACATTAGCTCATAGAATTTGAACTATTTAGGGGATGTAAATTTATTGTGGGTAGAAAAGTTTGAAAATTATAAATGCAAACATTTACCCTTGAAAACATTAGCACATGGAAAATCAAATGGAAAAAGGTAGAAATTTGCTGAAGGTTGGAAAAAATGGACAATCCATACCATACCCATGTTCCAAGTCGAGCATTATAATGGAGTTTGTTGGGTGAGTTTGGGATAAGAAGGGTTATGCATGGGCGTTTTGTGGCAAGAGAAGCAAGGGAAGTTAACAAGAAGGTGCATCATTTCATGAAGGTATGTCGGTATATAAGGGAGGTCAAATCATTTGTGAAAGGATCAATTGGGATCAATCAAGCAGATTGGAAACAAGAGAAATAAGGATTGGAAATTATAAGAGATCTATTGGATTAATGTTACATCCCACCCTAATTTACAAAAACTGCTTTTTACTTTGAGTAACAACTAAAAGCACTAATTGATAAAGGAGTGATAAGAACAAGCACCTTGCATTGCTGTTCTCCAATAGTGGTGGTGCCTAAGAAAGATGGTACTTGGTGGATGTGTGTGGACTACAGGGCCTTAAACAAGATAGCCATCAAGAATATATATCCACTACAAGGATATATGATCTTTTGGATCAATTACAACATGCTAAGTACTTCACCAAGCTAGACCTCAATTTTAGTTGTCGAAGTGCTGAAATGTAGAAGTTACTTATAAGCATCAATAAGAACAAGAACACATCAGAAACAGTGCATGACAGAAAATTGGTCTGAGGAAAACCTAAGATGGGTAAAAATATCTAGGAAGAGTGAAGTACAAGCCTACTCAAGCCACTTTGTCCCAAGGTATCTAGGGACACTTCACAACAACAACAGCATCCTAACACTTGAAAATTAATTTTACAACTTTCTCAACCACACACTCCTACCTGCACCCAACTCTCTAAGCACTAGCTTAACAAGGAAACAATGCTAAATATTCAAGTCCATTCCATCATACCAGCCCTCAAGGGATCTATTTAGATAACAAGAGTGCGAGAATGCTTTAGAGAGAAGCCCAATAAACCTTCAGAACCTGAAGCACTTGAATCCCAAACTCTTCAAACTCCTCTTGATTCTGTGGACTATGCAGTTTTGTCAGATATGGGACAGTTTCATCTGCAGACAGTAATACCCTCAGACCTCGAACTGCATAATGACTATTTTTTCCCTAGTTGAACTGGTATGACTAGTTTGGCTGGGTACAAAACTGTCGCTGATGCCTGTTCTTTATGCTGATGCGAGCCTCTAGAGTGTTTGAATCATTTGGAGACTTCTATTTCCATTCTGCTTTCACTTTGTCTTTTAACCCTGTTTCAGATGTTTTATTTCAACATTGACTCTGAGGAGTGTCTTTTAGCTGGTAAGTCTTCAAGAGAAATGATTAGTGATTTTGTTAGCTGACTCAACTAACTTAATCTGATCCATTACAGATCAGATAAAAATAAAACATAAAGCAACAAAGGGAGCACATTCTATGTGTACATTGAAAAACCAATAGATGGATATTAGACATATGGCATACAAAGAGTCAAGCCTAGGCATTTGGAGTTTGTTTATTACCCTGGCCAGATTGACAATACCTACAGAAATTTGTAACTGCAGGGTTTTATCTATCTGTATATCATTACAAAAATTGAAAACAATACTGATGTGATTAGTAAAATTAAGTATAGGATGTGCATTTGTTTGTATATTTCATTTCATGCAACAAGCTTGGCAATATTTACATAAAGAAGAAATTTTGAAAAGTAAGCGCAGATTTTAGTCATAAGATAGATTCTTTCTTGTGAACATTATGCCTTTTACTGATTTTGTACTGTATTAATATCAGGATGTGTTGAAGAGTTGCAGACTGCAAGGTATTGTGTTAGATGGCATCAAAAGTAAGAAACATGTGAGTGTTATAGTTTTCTGCTATAAAAGCAAGCATGTAAACTTGCAGATCCATGTTCTTGAATGTTGTAAATTGCATTTGCTATTTTTAAGCCTGTAATTAGAAAAGCATTTAGGTTCTTGTCACACAAATTGCATTGCAGACTGTAGTTACTTGTTCTTCACCTAAATGCTTTTCCATTCTAATCAAGTTATCCTTTACATATTAATTATTACATTGCAAATCTTAGTTATTTGTTCTCATCTATTTTTTTTAAACTTTTCTCATTGTGTTATCCTCTACAGATTGAGGGCACATACCAAATTCTAAAACAAAATAGGGAAACACTTGAAGCTGTGGAACTATATCATTGCAGAATCGCAGCAGCTGATTTATCTGAAATTTGTGCTACTCTAAATGGTGAGGGGAGTTCAATGAACAGGATTTGTTTCTTCTCAATGACGTCCTCACGGGTTCTGATAAACAATGATCTCACCTATTTTCGTGGTTTTCTTCAATTTTTGTCTGCTAGTAGGTATGTTTCTATCTATTATCATCTTGTTAGCTTAAGGCCTATAGCCTGATTTGCTTCATTATATAAATTTCACAAAAATAGATGTGAGTAAAGAAATGCAGTTTATTGGAAAGGCTCTAAAAGGATGTAGCGAATTGAAGTAATTTGAATCATATTTGCACTAATATCAAGTTTTTACCTCAAAACTGTATATATTTTTGTTTGTTTTTTCCAACTAGATGCATTTGAAGCAACATATTTAGATGCATTAGGTTTAACATTGAAGAACCTGAAGGTTCAGACAATCAAGTGACAGTTTTCCATAGCAATACAATGTTGTTGATGCAACTAGATAGTAGTTATTACTCAATATCAATATACTTTTAAGGTGGGATGGGAAATGTGTTCAACATTATTTGGTAAAAGAAGTCTTTTAAATGAAGCTTTTAGGTGCATATTGGGCAATTGTTATTGTTAAATGGAATGCACCCTACACTTTTTACATTTGTATTACTTATTAGTAATGAATTACATCTAAAATGATATGTGAAACATTTGTTATATCCTTTTGGGAAAATATATTTTTATGAGATTAACCTATTAGCTGCGTCATGGTCTAATATTTATCAGAAGCATCATAGGCACTTTTTCATGATGTTTCTATGTTTTACAAGAGAAATAACAGAGATTTACTAATGATCCCAAAGAAATAGTGAAAGACTAGCACAGATCAGAAATGATGAATGAACACACAATTTCGGGATACTGGATTACCGGAGTAAGAAGATAGAGCCACTTTGAGGAGATAGCCTCCAGATACATTAAATGTAATCCATAGATACTTCAAACACTTGCAAGAATTGGCCAGCCCAGGCTGAGAGACTTGAATCTCTCCCTTATTCCATTGGTAAACTATTCATTCAACCATGAATATGTCTCCCTTCAATCGTTCTTTGAAAAAATAATTTTTTAGGTTGTGATAAGATTTGAGGAATCCTAGGTGGCCTCCTACTGGAGAAGCATGCATTTCCAATTAGAATGATTCTTTAGTAGTGACGTCCAACACAGGTACAATCAGTCCATATATCACAGTAAGTCTTGTATTAATTGAACTTGTTTGACACACTTAGGTCCTATAACTACTGGATGAGTGGGTGGGTGGTAGGTTCTTGTTACCATTCAAGAAGTGCCATTGCATCCCAAACAGGATTTAATATAGAAATTACCTATAGAAGGGGCCTTGTCATCCTCTCTACTCAAAAGTGTATCAGCTTGGGTGTTCTCCTTTTGCTTTCTATAGATGATCTCAAAATTGGACCCTGACATATACCCAAATTTTTGTTCCTTAAAAGATAATGGCTACTCTAGAAAATATTTGAGGCTTTCATTCTCTTTCTTCACCTTGAATTGCTGATCCATTAAATTGGTGCCATTGTTTGACTGCATTAAGAATAGCCAACATCTCTGTTTTATAAATTGATTGGATAACATTGTTCCCATTCAAGTTTTCTTTTTTTTTTCAAGGTTAGTAACTTAGTATGCAACCTTTTTCAATCAATACAGCTCCAACACCTTTGTACTGAGGAGTCACATTGTACATTAAATATATTGAGAAAATCTACTGTGGCCCAAATTGCAGCAGACGGGAGAGCTAACTTGATTTGTTGCATCTCTTGTGTTGTGACATTGAACCATGCAAATGTGCTCATTAACAAGGTTGTTAGAGGTTCTTCAAAAAAAAAGATTATCAGAGGTGCTGCAATGTGGGCATAGTTGCGGAAAACGGCTGTGATAACAAATCAACCCAAGGAAAAATTGAAGACCCTTGATGTTATTTGGGTCAGGCTGCTTGATTATTGCTAATATTTTATTTGGGTTTTATGAGTCAATTTAACTTCTTAGGACATCATCTAATGATTAATCCATGTATCTGTAATGCACTACCCCAATTGTGATTAAATTTTTTCAATCCTATGGCTACAAATAATCAGGCATTTCGTCAAACACTTTCACTATTTGGGTGTTCTAGATTTACTACCATTGATTCTCAATTAGTTTTGGAGCATACAATTCACATAAAAATTCTCCCACAATATGTTAGTTTTTTTTAGATCAGAAATGCAAATAAGCAGAAAATACAACACATAGAACAATGAACACAGTATTTTACCCTGGGAAAACCCTCCTACTCGAGGGAGAAAAACCCAGCAAGGTATTCTCTTATAAATCAGAAAAATAAGTGCAGAAATAGCACACAAAATCAGGCCCTAGAAAAGGCTGAGTCTCATACAATGAATAATGACACTTCTCCTTGAAGCAAATCTTGAATACGCAAAATAATGACACTTCTTCTTGAAGTGAATCTGCTGCTTAGAAGGCGAACCTGCTGCTGAAGAATTCGAATTGGAATGGAATTGTTTGATGCTAAAATGTGGAGACACCTTCTCATATATATACAAGACTAGGCGAGCTCACTCTAGAGCCGACCTAGCAATTATAATATTTTGTTTATAAAAACATGATAGGCCGACCTGCCTTAGTTTAATTTAGCTTAGGGAAATACCTCCCGCAGCTATAAAACACTAACACTCCCTCTTAGCTAGGGAGGTATTCTCAAATATCCATGTCATGGAGTCTCTCAACATGACGTCCACAATGGCTACACCCAATTGTGGAAAACACAATTCAGTCTCAAAGATGTGATGTAGTACAAGGGCTTTCACCTCATATTTCTCAGTCTCAGAGAAATATACACTACAAGGGCTTTCACCTCATATTTCTCTCTCTCAGAGAAATGTACACTACAAGGGCTTTCACCTCATATTTCTCCGTCTCAGAGAAATATACATTACACCAATCTTAATGATGCTGTGACTCCCTCTTTAGTGAGGGCTTCAATTTCCACATCTTTTGTAGCCTTTGTTGGTTTGTCAGACTCCCTCTGAATGTCATTTTCTTCTCTTCGAAGCAACTGGTCGCAATGACAATCTGTATAGGTTCTCTTGACGAATGCCAATCACACGAGTTGAATTTACATTGGAGTTCGTTGACCATGCAAGAACCTTCCCTTTAGAGAAGGCAACCTTGTACCCTTTGTCCTCCAAGGATGAAATGGAGACAAGGTTTCTTTTGATCCCAGGTATGAACAATACATCACTCAAATGAAGAGGGATACTTGAATCTAGCTGGAAGGAAGTGGCCCCAGCTCCCTTTACGACATAACTAGCATGATCTCCAATAATCACTTGTAAGTTAGACTCTTTCTCTACTAAGTTTGTAAGATGCTCTTTGTAGCTTGTAATATGACATGAAGCACCACTATCTATCAACCAAGTATCACTGTCAGATTGTATATTACTTGAAAGAGCGGAGATGAAAAGGAATCCTTCAGAATCGACTTTAGAATGACTTGACTCCTTCTGAGATGTCTCTATCTCAATTTCTGCAGTAGAAACATGCTATGTTAACTTTAATTTGCAATCTCGGGCATAGTGTCCATACTTGTCGCACCTGTAACATTGAATATGAGAGATCCTTCTTTTTTGATTTTGAAACATAATCTGATTTTCTGTCTCTATTCCTCTTTCTTCCTTTTCCTCTTTCTCTAGTAGTATGTGCAGCAAGCACTTGATTTTCTTCATCATGAGAGTTTCCCCCAATTCCTCTTGCTGCCAATCTGGTTTCTTCTTGAATATAGTCAGCTCGAAGACGATCAAACTTGGGCAACTTGGATCTCCCACTGATGCTTTGAATAAAAGGTTCCCAAGATTGGGGAAGACCATTTAGTGCCAACATAACAAGATCTTTATCTGCAATTATATCCCCAATAGTGCTCAATTGATCTCTAAAATAAAAAATCTTCATAAAGAATGAAATGATTGAATCTTCTTTAGCCATTTTTACATGATGAAGCTATTGTCTGAAAGCAAGGGCTCTGTTGGTATTGTTGATCTCATACAATCCTTTTAGAGTATCAAACATTTCTTTAGTTGTCTTCATCTTGGAGATGATCGGTACTAGGTGATCCATCACGGAGTCTATCATGATCTTTCTAGCTTTCGTGCCATTTTTCTTCCATTGGATTTTCTCTGTGTCTTCAGACGGCTCAGGCATGTCATTTTCTACGAATTCTAGAAGATCATTCTCCTCTAAGGCAATGAGTACCCTGGGTTTCCAAGAGTTGAAGTTTGAAGCTCCATCAAGCCTATCTTCTACCTTGACACCGGTCACCATCTTCTTTTTTCGAGAACCGTAGGTTTCTGCTGTAGATTTGCTCCTCCAAATATTTGATTTTTAGATCTGCAATAATTTGCCTTCAAGATTTGCCCTAGGTCGTTTTCAAGACCTGCCCTTAGGTCTGCCCCGAATGGAAATGATGTTCAATGAAGAATGCTTAGACAAATCTGATCAGATCTTCCCTAAACCCGCTCTGATACCATGCTAGTTTTTTTAGATCAGAAATGCAAATAAGCAGAAAATACAACATAGAACAATGAACACAGTATTTTACCCTAGGAAAACCCTCCTACTCGAGGGAGAAAAACGCAGCAAGATATTCTCTTATAAATCAGAAAAATAAGTGCAGAAATAGCACACAATATCAAGCCCTAGAAAAGGCCGAGTCTCATACAATGAATAATGACACTTCTCCTTGAAGCGAATCTTGAATACACAAAATAATGACACTTCTTCTTGAAGCAAATTTTCTGCTTAGAAGGCGAACCTGCTGCTGAAGAATTCGAATTGGAATGGAATTGTTTGATGCTAAAATGTGGAGACACCTTCTCATATATATACAAGACTAGGCGAGCTCACTCTAGAGCCGACCTAGCAATTATAATATTTTGTTTATAAAAACATGATAGGCCGACCTGCCTTAGTTTAACTTAGCTTAGGTAAATACCTCCCACAACTATAAAACACTAACACAATAGAACACCCCAGAGAAATAGTACTCAGATTTCAGGCTTCTAATTTGCAAGAGCATTTCATCATATAGTTATCTGATTTGCACTCAACTTATGATCAGCTTACCTCCACTGGCAATGATTATAGTGAAGACATGAATTTACCCATAATATATCCATATTTTTTAAGAAGACATCTCCAGTTATTTCCATACAATATGAGTGTTGTACCCAAAACCAAAATTTTTGCTTCACTAAGGCATTTTGCTTAATTGAGTCTTAATCTTGTTAAAGTGTTGTCAGAAGGTCATTTTTGGGGTTTTTAAATATGGAGTTGGTGTCAGTGTCATGTCAGTCTGTTACTGAAGGAATTTGAGAAAAGTGAAATTTTGAAGGGAAATCACTGAAATTTTCTATCTCTGGAGAGGGGAGCACATTTTCAAATAGGCGCCCTATCTTTTAGGGGCTCAGATCCTATTTTTAGGGTTTGTCACCTCCAACAGACATTTGTCCGACATCACGTCAGCTTCGCGGTGAGCCATCAAGCTTGTCAAACGGACCTGTTTTGCTCGAGTTATGGAAGATATAGCGCAAAACGAGGAGGAGACGGGAATTGGCTAACACTAGTAAAAAGCGCAGCTTTTGGAAAAGGCGCCCATCTTTTTGAGGTGCCAAATGTAAGTTTTTGGCTAAACACCATCCAAGATGTTTATCTCACATTTGTTCGAGCTTCGCGACGCATCCGTCAGTGGGTGGATCTGAGTTGCTGAAGTGCCTGACCCTGAGGTCATACGTAGGGTCAAATCTTAGTCAAAATGTCAAAAGAAAAAGCAAAAGAGCACATTTTGAGAAAGGCGCCTGAGCTTTTCAAGTCTTTAATGCTTTCTTTTTGATGATATCAGATGTTCAATGTGTCCGTGTTACGTTCAGCTTTCCGTTGCCTGTCTCTGTCAGATCAGAAGATGTCTCAGCAGCTTGCAGTCGGAGTTTTTATATTATTTTTTGTCATTTCTAGAAATAGCTAAGTCTGGAGGAAAAAAGAGCAATTTTCAAAAAGGTGCCCTTGATTTTCACCCCTCAGATGATGTTTTCTTGGGAAATGTGTCTTTGCAGTTGTTATGTAGAATGAGGTCAGCTTTGCAGTGAACCTGAGATCCAGTCCTAAAAGTTGATAAATCAGAAGTTATGAAGGATTTATTTCTCCCTTCGTTCGAGATGCAGAAGTCAAAAATTTGACAAAGTTTGAGAAAAAGCGTAGCTTTTGAAAAAGGCGCTTGGATTTTTGAGCCTTCAGATGTTAGTTTTATGGTTTTCAGTCTCAAGGTACCTTTTGATCAGTTTTTACTCAGCTCTGCGATGCACCTGTCAGCCAGCCAATCGAAGAAGTTAGTCAGCCAGTGTCAGAGGATGAATAGAGGTCCCGGCGGAGGTTTTAGCCTAAATTTTCATGAAATTTGGCTAAGTCTGGAATTCGCCTTAAGAGGTCAAAGTTGGATTTTTGAAAGAGGGTTGAATGGACGCCTTAACTAGAGTTTTGACTGCAGTTAGACTAAACGATTTCTGGGCTGTCATCTTCAGTTCATATATTGGCATGTTGAGTGATCTTCAGTTCGCATGTCGAGTTAACTAGTTTGCATGTTCAGTTAACAACCTTGCATGTTGAGTTAACTTGATTGCATGTTCACTTAACTGAAGATTATTCTTGAAAGTCAACTTAAGTTCTCATGCATGGCGAAATTTGTTGCAATTGTGAAGTCTTTGTGAAGTTGGCGAATTCACCTTTTGTCAACTGAAGTTCTAAAAGGGACGGCATAAATGATGAAGCATAGTTTTGTGAAGTTGGCGAATTCACCTTTTGTCAACTGAAGTTCTAAAAGGGATGGCATAAATGATGAAGCATAGTTTTGTGAAGTTGACGCATTCAACAAAGATTGTTAACTTTAGTTCCAAAAGGGTCGCTATTTTTAGAATTGAAGCATAAGTGTGAAGTTGGCGCATTTACTTCTTGAATGCCAACTGAAGTCTTGAAAGGGACATTATTTTTAGAATTTGAAGAATAAGCATGAAGTTGGCAGATTCAAACTCAATCAAGGTTGTCAACTTGAGTTCTCAAAAGGGACGCTTTAGTTCTTAATTGTTAATTTAATGAATTTTCAAGATGGCAAATTCAATGAAGATGTCAACTGAAGTGAAAATCGCATGGTTGAAAAGGGAAAACCCTAATACATGGCGATTTATTTAGCATATCTTTGTTTCAGTTAACTAGAATGAGGTCCAATCACAAGCCAAGCGCACTTTTCAAGGATTCCATGCCTTATGCGAATTTCATAGATGAAAATCTATTTAACCAGGCAATGGCGTCCATTATTTCATCATCTTGAGCTCTGAAGTATTCATTTTTCTTGAGCGACTAGCAAGCTAAAGGTGCTACAGGTGTCCGAATTCAACATTCTTCATAGCAACGAGTTCAGATTGATCGAAGGAAGAAGGTTCCAGACTTTATTTTCACTTTGCATGCAGGTTTCATCAAGTTCTACAACAGAGATTGGCAGATTTTTCAGAAGCAGACAAGCAAAACTTTCTATCTTTTGTCTTATTTCTTCTATTTTTCATCTTAGGTACTTTCTTCGCATGTCAAAGAAATTCAGCGTATATTCAGAATCTGATCATCTGGGTTCGCATACTTCAGCATTTGCAGCAAAACCCATGTCGTAGATTTTTTTGAGAAAATTGCCCCGTAGTCTTCATTCTGAAGCTATGTGCTTTTTTCTGAAGATTTCTTTGCATGTGGGATAAAATCACATCTTTTTGAAAATCGCATCATCTGGGTTTGTTCAGAATTCCATTGTGCACAAAACCCATGTTCCAGATTTTCTCAAGAAAAATTGCCCTGAGAAGCTCTAAAACCCTTGTAGTTCTCAACTAAAAGGTCTTTGCATGACAAGCTAAACGGCGTTTTTTCAAAATTTTGACATTGTGGGTTGTCTTCGAATCATTTTCCGGACAAAACCCATGTCTCAGAATTTTTGGTGAATATTATCCTCCGACAGGGTATTTTTAGCCTCGCCAGGAGCCATTTTAGCTTTCCGGAGAAAGTTGTCAGAACGTGACCGTGTTCACAGTCAACGGGCAAGTTTTTCAGAAGGTAGTTCAACTAGACTGAATTCAAGACCAAATCGGTCTTAATTTAGGTTTTCATCAGAGCAGCTGACAATGAAGCGTTACGCTGCAAAAGGAACATAGATTACTCCATTTACGGAGCCGCCAAAGTCACTCAAATCCCATGCCATTGTCTTCGTGAAGATGGTACCTACGCTGATCTCGAGGCTGTGCAAACTAAGTTCCAAAAGCATGTTCGTGATATCTTGATGGAGATTTTGGATCACATTTCAGTGATTTCAGCTAGTTTCAAGAAGGTGACTGAAAATGTTAAAGAATGTATGCATACAGTCAAGGAAAGTGGCAGAGAACTGAAGAAACAGACTATTATTTTGGCCAGTATCAAAATGCCAGATGATAGAGAGATTGATGAGTTCTTGGTCGAAGTGTTAGACTGAGATGACATGGAGTGATCTGCCAGTTGGAACCTGCAGTTAATTTCGAGGGTTGAGTCATGAGCAGTTAACTTCGACTTTCAGTCTTGAGTTTACTGCTGATTTCACATGCTTATCTCGTCCTTGGAATTATCATCAGAGTTAGGGTTAGGGTTTCCAGTTAAGCGAAAGTAGTGTCCAGTTAACTTTGCTTTAAATAAGGATGTGCATGCTTGCACATGGTCCATTAGGTTAGATTGTAGGTTAAGCGATGGTAGCTTTCCAGTTAACTATATAGTTTACTTCATTAGGGTTTGGCAAATCTTGCATGCATTGCAAGACTGTAGATGACCAAGGTGATTTTAGGGTTACTACACCTTGATGTATATAAATAAGAGCTTTTGCTCATTTGTAAATAACTTTTGCACGAGAGAAATATATGCTGCGCCTACCTTGCCCTCAATATTGCTCTTTTTGTATCTGTTCATGTGTTTTTACTATTATGATGAATTGTTATGCCACATAGGGTTTCATGCAATTATAATGGTGAATTCTTTCTGTTTTGTGCATCTTTACCATTATGATCAATTGTTATGCCACATAGGGTTTCATGCGATTGTCATGGTAAATCTGTTTTGTGAGTCTTTACTATTATGATCAATTGTTATGCCACATAGAGTTTCACGCGATTGTCATAGTAAATTCTTCCCATAGTTTAGATAAATCTGTTTTGTGCCTAATAAACTTGTTCAGATTGAGATGATAGATGCGCCACCTTGCCTTCAAGTAGAGAATCTGCACTTGTTTATCGTCAGATAGTCAAACCTTGCTCCATTGCCTCATGCCCTGTTTTCTTGAGGAAACTGGATAGATTTAAAGTAGTTAGCTTAGTTGTAGTTAATGATCTGCGAAACAAGAAAATCCTTAGCTGCAATGTTCTTGGTTTTCTTAACCTTGTGTCTCTTCCAGCTGAGAACAAAAAGATAGGACTTAGATTATGTTTCTTTTCCACGCATTCCAGCACAACGAGGGAGCTTCCCCTCCTAATTTGAAGAGCACTCATTACGCAGTGTGCATAGCTGTCCGTACAAACCTGCACTCCAAAGGTGTTAGTTTTTACGCCAACAATGAGCTTAAAAAAGCCACATCAGAAATTCAAAATCACTGCTTTAAACTTATTACATAAGCATTATTAAAATTATTGCTGACCTGTAGAGTTCAAATAACATATGCTTTTAAAACCTCTTGCCCCAGCAGTGACACGTCTCCACTGTTTCCAGAATTAAGGATTGACAACAACGTCTCTAGGATAAATTGAATCCTCTCACGACATCCTTTTGTATGACATAGTGAATGCTTCTAGTGATATCTTCATTTTATATTGCGACGACATCTCGACTATTTTCTTTGTAGATCTTATCACGTGCTGCAATAATTCTCTTCATACATGGCTCCACATAAATTCTACAAGAATAAAATAGATCCCCTTATGATATACGACACTCCTTAAACATATTCAAAGCAACGGTGAAGTGAATTTCTAAAAATAAATAAGCCTGATATTCCTCCAAGCCCGATATTCACTTCAAATATTATTTTCGGCAGCCCTAGAGAAGAAGCCACGATAGTCTTCAAGAATCCTTTAAGTATTTGATCTCTTTGAAACATCGCCTGTCATTACTTCCTCCTGATATGCCTGGATGCTATCTTCAAACAATGAAAAATCCCCTGTAGATATCCCGCATAAGCCATTAAGAAACAAGTAGCAAAGGTGAAAGGAGAGTTTCAGCCAGAGTTTCATTTTACGGGCAACTTAATCTTTATTTTTAATTTTCTCACTGCTCCTAGTTATGCCTTCCTTGCCATCAATATTGCTTTGTTTTCAAAACATTGACCCCTTAATAGTCTTCAAGAAACATATCTCCCTCTGCGCCACAAGAAATCTTCCAAAGGGGTGTGATATCCTGTCCTCAAGCTACTTCATTAAGTGTGACGGCGTTGAATAAAGAAAATGTGAGAGTATTGGAGCTTCGTCTTCTACTCTTCAGACCCAAGTTTTCTTAATTCGCTCCTAAGACTCCTTTGACAATTATAATATTAATCATGTTAAATATCGCCTCCTCTAATAGCTTCGATTGGCACCAAGTGGAATGAGTCACTCCCGATACCTTCATATCTTCATTGCTTAATCTTGAATTAACATTGAGAATAGTTATGGTAAATAAATCCTCCTTAGTTTTCTTGTACAAAGCTGTGAACTCCTTGTTGTCTTACTACCAGCCCGCCAATCTATTCAGGAGGTGATTACTGGAGATTTCTCACAACTCAGGTTTCCCAAATGATTTTTGGTTCAAATCGAATGCCTTAGAAACAATTACCACTCCATATTTTTTTATAGATATTCACGGCTCTCATTTATTTCCTTTAATGCCCGGCTCCCACAAACTCGAACACCTTTTCATATTCTATATGAAACGACCCATATGGCACCTTAATTACATTCCAATGGCTCCAATGTAGCGACTCCTTCAGAAGTACTGATAAAGATCGACTAACAAAAAAACTCTCAACTATCAATATTTGGTCACATGCCCATATCGCATCCTTGGTCTGAATAAACCAATAAGCTAATGCAATTTAACTTTAAATTCCTGTATCATCTAATAGTAGAGACATATACCAGCATAATTTTCTTTATTAACAATGAATCTCTCGACAGAAATAAGAAAGTCCCTAGAAAATACACTGCAATTCTCAAACTTTGATTCTGAATTGAAATGTTGAAAATTGTCTTCAAAGACTCACCAGTCTCTTCAAACTCCAATTGTTAAAACAATTGTGAAATCTGTGTGACTCCGCCATTATGAGAATTGGGCTTTCGTCCAATTCTGAAAACATGAGGTTTTCGTCCTCAAGTTACGAAAAAGAGCCAAGCTCTCCAAACCGCAATCAACCATGCTTGCCTGCAAATGAGCTTGCCAAAACTTTATTCTTTTCCCTTTCGAAACCCCTGTGACTGCTTGAATTCCCTTCTTTTTTCCATTTTCACCTTTAAGTTCATTTGAAAATTTCATATTTAAAAGTAAGTTAATTAATTTATTTAACTTTTCATAACTTAAGTTACTTTTACTTTATTAATTTAAGTTTTCTTTTTCCAATTTAATCTTTTTGACAACTTAAATTAATGATTTACGCTGACACTAAAATTGGGACATTACATTATCATACTTTTTATACTCCAATAATGTATTTAGATTTCTTTCCATAAACTTGGTTATCTTCTAGAGCTTGCAAAACTTGATGTTCTTTCTAGTTTTTGTCACAAATGATGATGTATCAAAGGAAATCAATATAAGTGTCCTTAGAAATGGTTTGAATATGAGAATCTATAATTTAGGAGTTTTGTGAGTCCAAACAGCATCACCAAGAACTCATAGAATCTTCTGAGAGTTCTAAAGGTTGGTTTAGTTGTATCCTCTTACCCATGGTCTTTTTGTGGTTGGGATTTCTTTGGGCATGCAACAAGAGCTGAGAAAAAACTTTGATGCCTGCAAGATTGCTAGGTAAGGCAAGAGTATTTCCTTGTCTTATTGACTCATAAACAGGCTATTTACTCAAATACATATATGCTATAGCAATCTGATCATTTTGTTCCCCTCCATGTGGTTCATGATGTTCAATAATTCTGATCGATCTTTGGCTCCAAATCTCATCTAACTAGATGCCTTTTTTTGAAGGAAACTGTTTGCAATTTGAGCAGGAAAATATTTTAGGTAGTTTGGATGTACAAGTTGACAAAACAAAAAAAAAAAAAAAGAACAAAAAGGGTAAAAAGAAAAAAAAGGAAAGAGCATCATTAAATTCCAAAGAGGGACTGTTCATATACCAAAAAAGAAGTGAGATAGGCATCTATTCAACTCCAATATCCAGCCATCAAGGTGAAGGCACAAAGGCAAGGCTTATGAGAGCTCAGAGGAAGTATTGGATAAGAGTATCATCCAAGGATAAAACTGCATTCCATAAGTAGGAGAGGAAGGGTTTGATTCCATAGGGGTATTGTATTTGTATTTGCCTCCTTTAGAGCCATGTCCACTTTGTGATCGTAATGAGCACAATAGTAAGCCAATGAAGCAACTGTTTCTATGCTGGAGTTTTCCTACAATGGATTTCTTCAGGGTAAATTCTTCTGTGGTGAGTATTCTTATGTGCGAGTACATTTAAACTCATTTCATTTTAATGTTATTCGTGGTGATAGCCATGGAATGAATGGTATCTTGGAAAGGGACAAAACTTAAGCACTTGTACTAGAAGTAATGGGTGTGTAGAAGATGTTTACACATTCAGACATTCTAATTATGCACATTAGATGCATGGGGAAGCTAATTATTGTGTGTTTGATTTCAGCTTTTCATGTTAAATTTCAGTAGTAATTATTGAATCAACATGGATTCTCATTTGAATTTGTGTAACATAGTCCTCACAACTATACAGATCATTTTGGAATCAGAGAAGATAGTTCCTTGTGGTTTGTAGAGGTTTTTACTAACACATTGGGTTTGTGTATAGTAGAACAGTTACATGCCAATTGTTTTGACAAAAATACTGCAGAACTATAGATGGTTGCATAGACTAGCCACTACATGGGTTCAAGTCCTTGACAACAGTGTAAATATTGTCTTGCTCAACTATAAAATGCCTTTGGTGTGGTTACTTGGGAAGTGAGTGTAATGTCCCCGATTTAGGGTTGGGTTGGCCACCTTGACATTTTAAATAAATAAATAAATAATAAAATAAATTAAATAATATAATAATAATAATTAATTAATGTTAAAATAATCTTAAATTATTAATAAATAACATTTAAATTTGGCTGACCCAATTTTGAGTTGGCGCCAAGTAATAGTATTTTAATTATTTGCTGTGTTTAGGCGGACCTTCTGTTGGCATTATTCTAGGTTGTAATTCTTGCCAACCTTTTTTGTGAGGCTTTCATGACAACTATTTATACTTGTTCACTGGCATTTGAGGGGCATCATGGAATTGGAATTATGAGTGTGGTGAGTAGAGACGTAGTCATTTGCTAGCAGCATTCAGTGGGATGTATCCCTCACCAGCGCCTTAGTTCCTCCTATTCGTTGAGATCAGAATATAGCTGGCATCTCCAGCAACGGCAGTGGGTATTGGTTCGGCGATTTACACATCCTTGGAATGGTTGAAGCTGGTGTGCAGATCTTGCATTCTTGTGATTCAACCAATTGTTAATTTCTGCATTGTTTGCTCGATTTGGAACGTGATCCTTGCTTAGATTTGTATAAACCATTCCTAAGTATTTTAGGGGTTCGATTTCATTCAAAGACTCAGTAGTCTGTGTAAATTATGATTGAATATTATCATTCTATGTATTTTCTAATTGAACATTATTATTCTGTGGACCTGAGAGTAATTGCTGGGCGCAAGTATTTTGTATGTCTGATATTCTGAAATTCTTCTGAGAAGCATTTACCAGTTTACTTAGATTTGAAAGGGGTTATGAACAATTGTTATCTGGACTGCATATGCATAAATTTGTGGAACATACATAAGTTTATAAGTGCAGATTTGTTACTGGCTTCTTAGAGTGGTATGAAAGCCTTGATCCTGCTAGCCTGTGGATCCATTTGGTGAAAGAGCATGGATTGGCGATTGAATTTGTAATGCCCCGCCAAGCAAGCCCAAAGGATACATTACATCAAGCATTTATGGTACCAATTTTTTTTTTTAAAGGGTACTAATATACATCATAATAATCATACATCACATGAAATGAAACTAAACATGAACTACATATAACAATTCCCTTGGGTTTGCAAGACTGCATTACTTTTACAACAACATCATTACATCACATAGATGGTATGTATACACCAGTAACCATAATATAACATGTATATGGACAATATATTAGTCAAGAGTAACAATATTACAATGCCGCTTCCCAACATGAATGGGGAAGATACAATAATATAGAATGATGCATTTGAAATGAAGGAGTACAAAGCTATTACACTGGATCCAACTCTGGTACAACTCAAGAGTCACTGCAAGGTACAATTTCGCACTTCTCGATCGACAACTGGGGACCCAACGGGGTGCATAGCACGTTCCACCCAACCACGTGGACCCGAAGGCCCACCCCCCATGCTAAGAGATGACAAGAAGGATCCCCAACAATAACCATCATACAAAACAAGGGTACAAGACTTCACAACAAGATCCACAATTACATAAGGCAATCTCAGCACAAGATACAACCAACACAAGATGTGCTCAACATAAGGATAAACCAACTAAGCATCAACATACAAATGTCAACATGTGTTTCCAGAGGCCCAAGAATAACATAGAGGGAAACAAAACATACATGGTTGTTAAAGGAAGAGTGTCATCACAATGTTGCATTGGTTACCCTGGCGAATCTTCCTAGGTCCCGGCCCCCAACTTGGGTTACCCTGGTGACCTCTTACGAAACCCGGCCCCACATGCAATCCTATGCGGCATCGATTGTCTTTCATAAGGACAAGACAATGATTTTGCCATTCCAGGCCTTCTCAACTCATCTCAAGCCCATACAAGCACTTGAGCCATGAGTGAGGCATACACTTATATCTTGTTAATGTGTGATTCTATTCAAAACTCCTAAATAAATATTATCGTTTCCACTTGATTAACAAACTTCCAATGAGTTACCCTGAGACCACTTCCGGGTCTCGGCCCCCATTGAAAGCCACTCCCCTTATGAACAACAAATCTCAAAAGACACCATCAGGATAAGCCCTATGCACAACATGTAAAGCCTCATGATAAATTGCATTAAACAAGGCAAACTCCACCCTACACAAAATCTTCATAACGAAAATATTTTCAAGTGCAAGGCAAAACTCATAATCATCAAATAAATCATACGAGCAATAGTTCACAAAGAACCATAAATGAAGGCCAAAATAAAGCAACACCCTTCTTTCCCTTTTCTCTGGAAGACTGATAAATCACTAAATCAAGGGTTTCCCAACAAGGTGACAACAAAGCTTGTTCTCAAAAACAACATCAAACTCCAAGCCAAAAACAACCTCCATAAATAAAATTCATCATAGACTCCAAAATTGCACACAAAATGTCAAGAACAGAATAAAAGTGACAACGTTACAAAGAAATCTAAAGACTTATCCAGAGCTAGCATACACAATTTTGTCACAAAATTAGTCGGGTATCCAAGGGAGACCTCTATTTCTTCCTCACAAGATACCTAACCATGATTTAACCAACAAACTTACAGTTTGATTAACAACATCATACAAAATCCATCTCAAAACAATATCAAAATCCTACCAACATCCAACAACTGCAAAGGCAAGTCACAACTTGATTCTAATGACCAAACCAATGAGCAATCAATCAAGCAACTATGAAACACTATTTAGAGCACAACTCACAATTAAAAACAATCATGGATAAATTCATAAATAACTATATCATCCACCTTTTATTTATTTATTTTACTCTCAAGTTTCAATACCCAACATCTTGATGTGTTAAATCGAGTTTTTGACATTATCAAAGATTCTCTTAAGGTATTATAAAGACTTCCTGACTTGTTCTATGGTTTTCTCGACCTTTCACTGTCAATTAGTATATATATATATATATACAATGTCATATCTGACATAAGAGTTAAAGATTTCCTATTTCCTCATTGTTTTCAATACTAGGTATATCATGGTTCACCACATCCAAATAGATTATCATATAAGATAGAATCATCTTCATACTATTCTAGGCATTCCTTGCCTTGCCTTAGTTAAATAGTGTGAATTTGTCATAAATGATGACTCTTATTACCCTTATGAGCTTAGGTAGTATCTCTACTCTCACTTAAATAGAGGGTAGTTATCATTAAGTGCTCAATTCATCTCTAGTGACTTGGTGGCATTACATTCGATCAAAATACTAGTGCTTAGAAAACCCGAGGAAATGGATCCAAGGTTTTCAAGCCTAGTGGAGATTAGGTCAAGATATCAATTCTTAATGGAGATAAGATCAAAGAAATCATTGAGATAACGGTAAAGAAATCGGTTACGTAGGTGGAGTTAAGCGGTTTTAAAGCCCGAGAGTTACGATTAACTAAACAATAGATTCAATAAAGAATAGCGATTGGAAGCGAAAGGCCTTCTTATATTCTCTTAAGATTTTGACGTGCCAAGTTTAGGCTTCCACTGCAATCAGATGAGATTACTTGTGGATCAGTTGGTCTCCTAGGTAACTTACAAATGGCAGTTAGGATAAGACTTAAGTGGAGCAGCGATGGTATCTCTAGACTGGACGACATCACAGAAGAAAGAGGGAACTGTGTGAAACATGGTTGCAAGGTGTAGAAACTAAAAGAAAGAATTGTTATTGTTCTGAAGCCATCTATGGCATCATCGTTCCATTTCATATAGTCACCAACAAGAACATTACGAGCCTACAAGATGGGGAAAAATTCTTAAAAGAAAATAAATTTAATGTTCCAGGAATCAGCTTAATGCCAAATACAGTCCAATATTGTATTAAAGATTCAAAGCACATAAACCCCGTGATACAGATGATTAAATCTCACAGCGATATACAGAGTGAGAAGGATTCAAAAGAGCAGAGGGGCTACACTGATGACACAGGAAGAGCTTCAGTTTTCCAAGAGGAAGAGAATAGGGCCAATTAAAATGGAAGGAATTCTTAACAAGGATGAAATTCATTAATTCAAGAGTCGGACTCAACGCCAGTTGCAAATAACATTAAAGCAAAATTATGACAAGGAATATTTCCTACTAAGACAATTAATTCGAGCACAATACCAGGCAAAAATGCAAACAAGAACATACAGAGCTAAATTCCAGGATCTCAATCTTGAATCTATTAATGAATTACTTCAAATAAACTTAATAGAAGAATGATTTAAAGAACAAAGGAACCTGGGTAGATACAAATCTCTGAGCTGAAAGTATTGTCAGGACAAATCTCTAGCTGCAGCTCGAAACTCTTTCAAAGCTTCAACCCCGACTACAAACCCTTCAACTTTGACACCACAGTAAGATTTCACAACCCTCCAATAACAAATTTCGGAGTTATTTCTTCACCACCCTCTCCAAGGATTTTCCTCCAAGAAATGTGATCTCATGGAATCCCCAGGTTGTTGGATCCTCGAGTCAATTGTTGTAATCTTGCTTCACAGCGATAGCTCCCTTATGCTATATCCAATGAACCTTTTTTTTTGTATTAGGAGTAAGACTTCGTTTAGAACTACGACATCCACCATGTAGCGCCCAGTCCCTTCCACTTGCAGCCACACTCCCTATGAAGTGGTCTCCTCCACCGCATTAACATGCAGCAAATATAATTCATAACCAACTAAAAGTCCTTTTCCTCCATGCAAGGCAACCGAAACCAAAAATTAAGGAGGAAACTCTCACTCAACTCGACATGCCATAATTTTTCTTTTCTCTTACTTAAACTACCAATATCCAAGACTGACTTAAATTAAAAGCTTACGCAAAATCTCAGGCCCAAAAAGGTAGGCATGCAACAACTATTAGTTGTGGACTGTCAGAGATTGAGGAGACTATATTATCATCGGATTGGTCAAGTAATTCAAATCTTATGACATTATCAGGTCATCGATGAAACCCTTGCTCCCACTACAATTCTAAACTAAATCCAATATCATTTATTGAGTGCTAAGGTCGGGATGATAATAAATCAAGAGAATATCAAATATCCCTCAAATTTATTTGCTATAATGGCTTCTGTTACTCTTAATAATTTATAAATTTAACTTATCCTTCACTCATATAAGAGCTTATCATGAGCCCTTTTAAATCCTCTGATTCCTAGTTAACAAAACAATCAAACAAGGACACTAATCAATCACATTATTCACAGCATGCTATCAAGCAATTATCTCTAAAGGAGAGACCAAAGCACATACTTCAAAGGTGAGACAAAGGTGGGGGATATTACGGGCTCCAGGCCCTCAGATAAAAGACATAGATCTTCATCAAGAGCAGTATTAGACTGAAGCTTTCGAAATCTTGGACCAATGCCAAAGCTTGTCAGATCATGCAAAGGCTTGTATTTCCCTCGATGCGTATTTGAGAGCACACGAGTCCTACTACTCCCACATAAGAGGACTTTATGACTACATAAGACAGATGAAGAAAAATGAGAAAGATTCAAAAATGGCTAAAGGGGAGGAAGTCATAGAGCTGGAAGAAAAATCAAAGCCACAAGATATCATAGATCAACCACAAGAGGAACCTCATAAGCAAGCTGGAGATAATGATGGCTTGTTGATCCCTAAGGATAATGTGCACCAACAACAAACTGATGAAGTGAAGACTCCATTGGTTGAAGAGCTCGAAATGAAGGAAGTGGTGCCTCTAACTTCAAGTGATATCCAAGAAGTAGCCAATCGACCTTCAGGTATGGAAGTATTTGGGCCATGTGATAATGAGATCCAAGAAATTAGCCATGCTAGTGTGAAAGATGATTCAACTGAGTTTGCCCTCCATCAGGAGGAGTTGCAAGTTCATCATGAAAGTTGTAATGATAGTGGGGAAAGGTATGACAGCTGCCTTGATTTTCTGATTTGGAACAACAACATTTGGATTTCGCTCAGCCTTGAGTTAGCAGCCTTTACTCACAAGGATGATAGTAAGGAGTCTTCTTCCTTTGTTTTGCATATCCATGGAAGACCTTTTAGAGTCCGGAAGTTGATTGGAATCGTGGCCCTTGGAGTACAATGACATGGGATCTAGGAATTGACATTTTTGCTGAACTATTTCTTTGGGATCATGACACAAGGATTAGGTTGCTACCATTTACATCAAAGTTGAGCAGCAGAGGTGTGGAGTACAAACAACATCACTTGCTAGTCGTCTCGGCATTCAAGGACATGAGCTCGCAATTGCTTGAGGGCAAACAATTTCTGGGACGGGAGGACTGTAATGCCCCCGATTTAGGGCTGGGTCAGCCACCTTGATATTTTAAATAAATAAATAAATAATAAAATAATATTATAATAATAATTAATTAATATTAAAATAAATTTAAATTATTAATAAATAACATTTAAATTTGGCCGACCCAATTTTGAGTTGGCGCCAAATAATAGTATTTGAATTATTTACTGTGTTTAGGCCGACCTTTGGTTGGCGTTATTCTAGGATGTAATTCTGGCCGACCTTCTTTGGGAGGCTTTCATGACAACTATTTATACTTGTTCACTGGCATTTGAGAGGCATCATGGAATTGGAATTATAAGTGTGGCGAGCAGAGACATAGTCATTTGCTAATAGCGTTCGGTGGGACGTAGCCCTCACCAGCGCCCTAGTTCCTCCTGTTCGTTCAGATCAGAATATAGCTGGCATTTTCAGCAACGGTAGTGGGTATTGGTTTGGCGATTTGCACATCCCTGGAATGGTCGAAGCTGGTGCGTGGATCTTGCATTCTTGTGATTCAACCAATTGTTAATTTCTGCAATTTTTTCTTGATCTGGAACGTGATCCTTGCTTAGATTTGTATAAACCATTCTTGAGTATTTTAGGGGTTTGATTTCATTCAAAGACTCGGTGGTCTGTGTAAATTCTGATTGAATAGTAGCATTCTGTGTATTTTCTGATTGAACATTATTATTCTGTGGACCTGAGAATAATTGCTGGGTGCAAGTATTTTGTATGTCTGATATTCTGAAATTCTTCTGAGAAGCATTTACTAGTTTACTTAAATTTGAAAGGGGTTATGAACAATTGTTATTTGGACTGCATATGCATAAATTCGTGGAACAGACATAAGATTATAAGTGCAGATTTGTGACTGGCTTCTTATAGTGAGGTTGCTTGACAAATGGCCATTTCTCCTATGAGGAACATCATTCAAATTAACATGGAGCCATTTGGACCAGCATCATCGTCATAGTCATTTTTCCTTGAAGACTTACCTTGTTTTAAGTGATTGAAATGAGAAGCTACTAGCATTGGCTCCTTGCTAGATCTCCACCTCAAATGGGACATTGATAAAAGTCAATATGGTGATGAAATGATAAGGTTTGGTTATTTGATAGGATCTGCCTCTACTCGAGCTAGCTTTTAATTTTTCTTTTCAAGTAATATGAGAAGGGTTTGGTGCTAGGTCATAGTTAAAGATCTCTTTTCTTCTTGGCTGTGTTGCTTGTCTTTGTTGAAATTAGGTCTTTACTTTGTTGCTTTGTAAATATTGTGGTATTAGCATAAAACAAATGCATTTATTTCTTTGTTTACTAATGCTTTTATAATTCATGTCATAGTAGGTAAACTCGGCAAGTACTTAGCTTACTCGCTGTGACTGTGAATTTTCAAACTCAACACATCAAGTCAAGGGCAAGTTAGGCCAAGTACTTAGCAAGTTTTTCTTGGGACTTGGCCGAGTTTCCCATTGAGTCTTGTGAGTTCTTAGTGCAGACTTGCTTGATGATGGCATCATCTCACTATTCATTTCATTGTTTTTACATTTTATGTTCTTATTTCACCCAATAGAAGATGTCTTCAACATCCACATGACAAAAACACGTCGAGAGAATGGATTGGAAGAATGAAGATTTGGTTAGAAATAGTGAGAACTTGGTGCTGGAGGAAAGTTGAAAATGTAGCAAAAAATCATGAAAGATGGCATTCGCCATGAATGTCCATATGGTCTCAAATGCCTTAATTTGGGCTTGGTGTGGGGGGCTCTGCCCCTCGACCCCACTATGTATCTATTGTACCCAAAATAAAATTTTTGCTTCATTAAGGCATTTTGGTAAAAATGGTCAAAATCTTGTAAAATTGTTGTCAAAAGTCAAAAAGGTCAAAATGTCTAAAAATAGCAATTTTCTATTTTTAAAAATTTCTGAACAACAAATGGATCATAGAGTTTTTCTGAGTTTATTGTTAGGAGGATGCTTGTAGATTTTTTTTCAAAAAATAAAAATTAGGGTTTCAAGCCCCTATTTTTAGCAAAAAACCCTAAAAAATAGAATCTTTGCAAAAATGGCTAAAATTGATTTTGATTGGTTAATTCTTCATCATGATCACATCGGTCCAGTCAGAATCGTCAAAAAGCCATTTTTTCTCTAGTGGGTCTATTTTGCATTTTCAGAAGAAAAGTTAGGACCTTCGAGGTCATCGATGGAGGATGGCTACTTGCCAGGTGCCAGAATCTAAGTCTCAAACGCTACACAGAATGATCTACGGTGAAAGATGCTCGAAAAATGGTGAACGGCGGAGGGGGATTCAAAAAGTTGAAAATTACAAAAAATAAACTAGGTCTGGAAAATGCAAATCGTGCATGCACAACAGTGAACATAGTCAACACATGAACAACGACGACTGACGTAGTCGACAAACACGTGAACGGTTGGTGTTGGTGTTGCACGTGAACGGCGAGTGCGGCCGGCGAATGATGATTGCGGTCAACGCAGTTGATGGCACGGTGAATGCGAAGCTCGAGAAGGATGAAAACCATCGAAAAATGGCTAAGTATGGAGCATAGGGGTGCCCAAGGTTTCTAGTAGTCAGAAGTACTTTAAAGGTTTACAGCTGCAAATAGGTTCTTTCTAGATTTGAGCAGGCTTTCCAAGGAATCTATCAGCTAATCCAACAAATCCATCAAATGCCTGGAATTGCAGATCAAGCAAAATGTCTCATCAAAGGAGCAAACTGCAAATCATGAGAAAAGTGCCCTTGTAGGCCAGGGGCGCCTAGAAATTGAGACATTCAAAACCAGTTTTTGGGGTTAGTCACTTCTAGGTGATTTATCTCAGATTCAACCCAGCTCTGCAACGAATCCATTCGCCAGCTTAGAGGACCTATCAAACGCCAGTGGCTGCTGATCGAATGGACACATAAAACAAAGGATAAATTGAAAATCATAGAGCAAAAGCGCCCTTGCTGGCTAGGGGCGCCCAACATTTCAAGTCACCAAAAGCAGAAATTAGGGTTTGCAGCCTCCAAGAGTTTCTCTTCGGAATTCTTCTGGCTTTGCAGTGAATCCAATAGTGAGTTCTCAGGATTAGTCAAATGTCCAAAATCTCAGATTTAATAGGGATCTTGCATTAGAGGGAGAAATTGAAAAAAAAAAACTAACTTTGGTGAAGAAAAGTGCCCCTGCAAGCTAGGGGCGCCCAAGCTTTCAAGGGGGCAAATGTAGTTTTCAGGATTCACAGCCTCCTAGAGATCTTTCTCAGATTTGATCCAACTTTGCAACGAATCCGTCGTCTGGACTAGAGGATCCATCAGACGTCTAACCCTAAAAAAGTTGAAAATCTTGAAAAATATTCTAACCCTGCAAAAGTTGGATGCGTTATCTCAAGGAAGGCGCCCAAGTCAACTTGAGTTAGAAATTTTTGAAGATTATTTTCATGTAATGACTCCTAAAATTAGGGTTTTCACGAGTTAAGTGCTTGTTTTACCTCCCAACTTTATTAAAAGAAGCTTTGGGCACCTATTCTTCATTATTTTGCAGGTTAGCTTCAATGAGCAAACACAAAATTTTTCTTCTCAATAGCATTTAGAGGATCAAACGAAGGGGGTTTTCAGAGTTCTTCATAGATTCGAGTTCAGGTTGCACAGAAGAACATTTTTTCATCATCCATTCTTCCAAGGCATTAGTTTATAGAAACAAAAGTTCATAATTTTCAACTTCTATTGATTTGGGTTATCTTCTTTTTCAATCTTCTCCAAGATTGGAAAAAATTTCAATAGCTTCTTCAGCTTCCACGCCTAGGGTTTCTTGCATGTTCAAGAAAAATCAGTTTGTTGAGAAATTTGACATTTTGGGTTTGTTCAGCACAAAATTGGTCACAAAACCCACATCCCAGATTTTTCCAAAAAAAAAAAGCTTTTGCGGCTTCCATTTTTTAGGGTTTCTAGAAAAATTATATTTTTCAAAAAATGATTGATCTGGGTCTTTTCAACACATAGGCACCTACAAAACCCACGTCTCAGAATTTTTCGGGAAAAAATTGCCTCGCAGCTTCTACCTCTAAGGGGTTCTTGCATGTTCTTGAAAAAGTCAATTTTTCAAAAAGCGGCGATCTAGGATTATTCAGAACAACATTCCTTACAAAACCCATATCTCAGAATTTTATCCAAAAATCTGCCTTTTAGTAAAAGCTATTTTTAGCTTTTGTGTAGAACTTGTCTGAACATATCAGTGTTCACAATCAAACTTTACGGTTTCATCATGCAATACTCTTCCATCGAGAAAAATCAAGAACAGTGTTAGAAGCATAAAGCTGTAGAAGAAACAAAGGTCATCACTCCAGTTATAGAGTCGCTAAAGTTACCAATTAGTGAACTGCCAGTTGAAGCATGCAGATATTTCCAGGAATAGAACTCAAGTGATGACAACAATTAACTCGAGGCCTTTTCCGAGATTAACTGACCATCCTCTTTTCATGGATGTCTATCTTTGGAGACACCTATTGTACAATTGGAGTTTTCTTTAGTTTTAGATTAGTTAACTGATGTTAGTCATTTCAGTTAACTGTTAATTATCTTTGTTTAGACATAGGAATAAATCTTGCAGATTGGCAAGACTGATTGTTAACACCAGGAGATTTTGAGGGTTCCCTACTCCTATGTTTGTGTATAAATAAGAGGAGCCTTGCTCATTATTTTCTTAACCGTTGTTGCTAGAACAAAATTACTGAGCCTTAGTGCCTCCAAGTTTGCTATTTAGTATCTGCTCACTTTGTTCGATTAGTTTTGATTGTAAATTGCATGTGTTGGGGTTCAATTAGCACCGGAATGCAAATTAGAAACAACATTATCACCGGAATTCAACTGCTCGCCGAATTGGGAGATCCCACTGGCGATGTTGTGAAAGTAGCTGAAGCGGGCGGTGCTGGGCAGGCTGGTTGGCAAGACTTCGGGCGACAGGCGAGGATGCTGTTGAACGCCTTCGAGCAGAGCTATATTGGCGTTTCGCTGCTCAGAGGTAAGCCGCTGGCTTTGCGGGTTCAAATGAACAGAACGTTCTTTCGGCCTTCAAACCGCTTCCGACAAACTTTAACTTCTGGCTGCGGCTCTGCTGTTTCAGCCAGGATGAAATCGGAATCATGCCAAACGCTGCCGCAGGCACTGAGAATGAATCAAAAGCTAAATGAACATGGATTCGCTTTTCAAATTTCAGGTAACTAAGATTACCTTTTTGCTTCGGACTGGTTGGCGACTATTGCGACTTTGGGTTTGGCTGTCAGGCCTGGCTGGAACGTGGCACCACATGAAGGCCGAACAATAACTTGCAGCTAAAAAGAGCGCCACAAAAGGTTGCTCTAACACTAAGTGAACAATACTGAATCACAATTATAAAGCACTAGTAGGCTCATCGTTTTGTTGTCACAAGCACAGTTAAAGAAAAATGGGCAAGGCTGTCCTTATTTATACACAAGCAGAGGAGTAGGGAACTCTAAAATCTCCTTTCTTTTACAACCAAGACTTGCCCAACATGCAAGCTTTATTTCTAAAACTAAACAAGATAACTATCTAACAACCTATGAAAGCAAAAAAAGCAGGGAAAGTGCCAACGATTACATCTTGATTCTTTCTCTTTCACAAAGAATGGATAAGGATGAGTTAGGAATAGAAAGAAAGCTTGGAGAAAGCTTTAAGTTCACTGCTGCTTTAAATCTCAACCACATCTGCCAAAAAGCTGGAAACTGTTTCTCTATCAGAGTATCAATACTATCTATAGCCATATTCTGCTTTTCCAGGATTTCCTCGCCTTCTACAATTGAACTTAGAGAATCTTTGCCCTCTTCGGCTGCTTTATGAGTTCTATTCTTGAAAAACATCGCTGCCCCAAAAGATGACTCACTAATTAATAACTTGGCGGCTCGAAAACTTAATGTTTCTAACACTTCTTTTGATTTCCAATGAAAGAGTATTGTACAACTCTTTTCCAATACTTGTCCTTTTGCTCTTACCACACCCTTTTCACGTTCTTCAACTGAGATGATGATGTTTTCCGGCCAAGGTGGTATTGGAAAGCACTTCTCAACATTGTCCGGCCCAAGGTTGCAAACAACTTGCCCATTTGTTGCTTGGATTCCTAACGTTGCTAAATTGTAATGCTTGATACATGCAATTACAAACTCTAGACTTTGCATTGAGATGGGAATTGATGCTGCTGCAAGTAATCCAGAATGACCAAGATGTCTGATTGCAACATTGCCTACGTCTTCCAAAGCACAAAAGTTGAACACTGGTTTAATATGATGCAATTCAGTCTCAGAAGTTTTGATGAAATCATGATATAGCACCGACTTGGTTTTGAATTTGATGGGAGAGCACTCCATGCTGAAAAACTTGAAGTTTGACTGTAAACTCAACTATGCTCGGACAAGTTTTGCACAAAAGCTAAAAATAGCTTGCTGATTTTTCTTCTTCAAACAGGTTGATTTTTCTTCTTCAAACGGGTTGATTTTTTAAAAATAATTTGAGATATGGGTTTTGTAGAGAATCTCGTTGCGAGAAGAACTAGATCGTTCATTTTTGAAACATTGTTAATGGCTGGTTGAAAAAGCAGAAACCCTAATTTTTGAATTTTTCCTGAAAAAAAGTTGAGAGTTGGGTTTTGTGCAGAACCACGTTTTGGATGAACCCAGTTGATCAGATTTTGAAAATACTAAAGATTTCTTGGACATGCATGGAAAAAGTAGGTTCTTGAAAGTTGAACATTTTTCCAAAGTTGTAGAGAATCATGAACCAAGCTGACCCAGATTGCTAAGAATTGAAAAAGAGGACCCCCTTCTTTTGAAAATTGATGCCCTTGAAATTTGAAGCATGAAAAAGCGAGCCTCTATGTGAGCTAATTTGGAAAATATGAAGCTCTGAAAAATCACCAAGTTTTAGCCTTCAAATCTTTGATGAAGAAATTTTTTGTGTTTCTCCTCTCTTGCCTTGGATGCCACTTGCAAAAATTGTGAAGAATGAATGCACAAAGCCATCTTAAATAAGTTTTTAGGTTGAGAACTGCTTTATTCTCCAGCTTTAAAACTTCTAAAAACCCTTTTGGAGCAGGTGCATTGTAATGTCCCCATTTTGGCCATTAGCTCTTCATTTGGTTTTAGCTTACTTCCAGAAATCCGTAGGCTTGTCTGAGGTAAAATCAGGGTTTCCTTCTTTGGAGGCTTTTTGGCATTTCTCTGAATTTACTATTTTTAGTAAGTTCTAATTTTGGCAGTGGTCCAGTTGGCAACTCTTCAGTAAGTTTTCCATTTCAGTTGGAGCAGTTGAATATTGTTGAATTTGGTTATTGAGGTGTAAAAGGGAGAAATGAGTTATTTCAAGTTATTAATGTTTTAATTTTAAATTGTTCCCACCCTTGGCCTAATATGATAACTTGAAGTTGTTTTAAAGGTGTTCATGAAGGGTGGACGCCTCATGGAGGGAATAATTGATATTTTATATTGTTTTAATATGCCTTGGGTTTTGGACGCCATATTAAGGGAGAAATAAATATTTTGAAAAGTAAAATATTTCAAAAAGGAGCTTTTGGCGTCCCTTTCTTGGAGGAGTCATGGAATTTGAAAAGTCACTTTCAATTCTATAAAAGAGATAGTTTGCTCCAACATTTATCATCCATTGTTAATTGCTAAAGTTATGCTGTCAAAATGACATTGTGATTATTTCTTTGAGGGATGCTTACCTCTTAGATTCCAATCAATTTCGTGTTTGAGAGACAACACCTAATTGGTTTTTATTGCTGCTTCTCATTCAGACTAGTAGATGGAGTTCAAATTGTTGAAGATTTTGGAGTTATTCTATGTTTTGATGTTGCTGATATTGTTATAGCTGAAAGTGTTTTTTTATTAACATCTTTTTGAGCAAATTATATATCATTTTAGGTATGTTTGCAAAGTGTTTCTAGGCCCAAGGCGACCCCTTCCACAAGAGATTGGAATTTATTTCCTAGTCTTTGATTTTATATTGCTAAATTGCCCTTCTCAAGAGCCGTACCATTTGGAGAGCATTGGGAATTGTGCCATAAATTAATGGATGACTTTTGAGGCTGTTTCTTCATCTTGTCATGGGTGCCTATCCTCCAGAGGTTCATTGCACGTTGTTTCATGTCATTCGGAGGTATTTTGGTGAAATTATGAGCATTTAATTGATTCTTATAGTTGTTAGTTATTCATTTCCAGAATTGCAGATTTATATCAGACTTGTTAGTTTTTGATATAATGCTGGTTTGAGCTTCATTTTTATATCATTATTGTATTGTAAAAGTTAGAGGAAGTGTTACTCTAACCATTGATTGATTTGGAAGCATATCTTTCTTATTTGCAGTTGTTTAATTCATTGTAAAGCTGATTAGTAGTACTAACAACTATTTATTTTATTTGCTGCAATTAGTTTAAATTTCATACTCCCACGATTGAGTGGTTGAGTTTAAATAATCATCTTTCTTTAATTGTAAGTTTCCCCCCACTAAATAAGTGGTTGTGTGGACTGTATTCCCCCCACGTTAATAAGTGGAAGTGAGGATATAAATGGCTGGCTTGCCACCTTTAATAATGTAATAATCTTACCC